>JAHDVE020011367.1:0-42168 GCA_022606495.2 Halesus radiatus | reverse complement strand
TAAATAACATTTTCTAATTTAGACTTAATACGATTCTAAAAAATTATACGTGTACGTACCTTAAAAGAAAATTATTTATATACATAATACAGCCCTGTAGTAAAATTATTATTTGGTTGTGCAATTGCAATACAATTTGTCCTTATACATTGAATTTTATGTAAACACACATTATTATAAGAAGACACAATATACCTATGGTTTTTATCGTCAACGCTTCACCATGCAGACATATTCAGATAGTATGTACATGCATATATGTACATAAAAACAATTTGCGGTACCTTGGTGTGGAGGTGTCAAAACCCATCTCTTAATCTAACTAAATAACCTCTATATTATTTTGTCTGGTTGATTTAATAATTAATAGAATACCGTGAAACTCGCTTAAGAAGTTCCCACGTAATAAGTTTTCATGCTTAAGAAATTTGGTTTTTCGGTCCCTTGAAGACTGACACGTATAAGGTTTTCCCTACATAATAAGTTTTCTTCCGGTCCCTTGGAAAACTTCTTAAGAGAGTTTCACTGTATCTCTGTTGAGAAGTTGTTCATTAAAGTCTCTCGCTGGTGATTGGCTCGTTGTAAAACCCGCATAGTTGCAATCTGAAGAGAAAAGTAAAAAGTAATTAGTTTCTTTCATTTAGTATCCGTCAAATATACATACTCGTACATATTGGCTGACGGTTTTGTTAAATACATTCTTTTTTTTTTACATGAATACCGCACAAGAGTCTCAACTGATCCCAACCGTCTGGAGCCAGTGAGACTATGGCATCCCCAATTGGGAAATTTTGTGAGGCTGAAGGTAAAGGGGAGGGGACGGAGAAGGGGAAGATGAAGGTGGGGAAATGCCTGGCTATTCAGATCTGGTCACCAAACACGGCTAAAAGCCATTTCAAGCAATGTTTCAATTCTGAATGGTGGTCTTCCACCAGGGCGATACTGAGAGTATCTTCCTTTCTGGAACGTGTGCAAATATACTACATATTATTTTTAAATGAATTTATTGTGAATCAATACAAATTAATTAAATAAAATTTATTTGCGCACGCCGGGGTTTGAACTCGCGACCTTTCGATTCGTAGTCGAGAGCCTTACCCCTCAACCATAGAGGCCGTCAAAATTTAAAAAAATTATGTAATCATCAATAAGAATGCCAAAACTTTTTAAGAGGTACGACCATCGAAGTATGTACATAATGTAATATTGATAAATAAATCAAACCTTAGATTCAGTCTCTCTATTTCCTTTACGCAGGTCATTTTGTGTTCCGAAAATTCCTCATTTTTCTCCTTGAGCTGAATGATTTGTTCAGAAACCTTATCTATCTCCTCTGAAAATATAAATGAAAACAAACACTTGTCAGTGAAGACTAAAATTACCAGACAATTCGCATTTCATAAAACAATAACAACGAACATAAAGGTCTGTTTCCATAATGCAAGTAGCTTGTACGCAAACTGCGAGTGGTGACTGGCTTGCACAGTGGAAACTTCAACATGCATGCAAGCAATACGGCAAGTTGAGCTTTCCACTGTGCAAGCTATGTGCAACTTGGACGCAAGATACTGGCACAATGGAATCGGGCCATAAATATAAAATCATGCGATAACATTCGCTACATCGCAAAAAGGTCAAATAGGTTTAGCCACAGCGCCATGATAACCACAAATAAAGTGTACAAAGCATTTTCATCAATGAAAATGTTTTGTTCTTTATGTTTAGTAAAAAGTTCTGTACACCTAGTTATGTTTTTACACTCTTACACGGTGGTTGAGTTTCACAGAATACTGGGGAAAAAAAAATACAAAATATGATGTTCCCATAGGAAAATGGAAGATATAGGTAATGTATATGTTGCTGTCAGACAATAAATAGATTTAACACAAAGCACGATTTTAAAAATGTTCCCTTTCCTTCCCTCCCCTTCCCCGACCCCTCTACCACTCGCTCTCTGATGCTGTCCTGTTCTACTCTGATATACTCTCTCTTTTCCCCACGTTCACCGTCTTCATCATGATATATCCCTATATGTTAATTTAGTTTATATGTGTATGTTCCCGTTGAAGGTTGATTTCAACTGAAACCGGTCGATAATGCATAAATATAAATAAAATAAAGTACCTTAAAACAAAAAAAAAATTCATAAAAAAAAATATATATATATATATATATTTTACATATTGTCATCACATACATATGTAAATAAATTATAACACGCTATCCACAATGCAGCACTTTCGAATGTTACAATAATAACCTTTACAACGCTGACTGTTTCAACAAATCTATCCCATCATGTGGCACGTTTTGACACAGTGATCCACTGGATTAGTGAAACTTTATGAATCACATATGGGACATGGGTTAGAATCAATATCACACTGGCTTTTGTGATGCTGACTGTTAAGTTTGATGAACCTTACTAAAAATGGCCTCACAATTGTCATTGCTACTGTGCCATGAAACTCCAAATAAAATAAGAATCATTTGTGAAAACATGAGACCAAACATAAATTTATACTCATACATTTTTTTTAAATGCAACTTAAATAAATACATGAGTATATTCAGTAAGCAATTAATCATGAAAAAATTATTTGTAAGGATCGCAACTGTAGCCTACCTTGCGCAATGCATATTTCATAGCACAGGTCTCTTATCTGTGAACGAAGGGTAGAGTTTTCAATGAGAAGCCGGTCTTTGTCGGGGTCCGGACCAGTTGCCTGAAAAAAATACAGAGCATAAATTGAAGACCCGGATGCACTACCTATGATGTTCAAAGTTTTTTGAAATGTAAGAATTATTTGTAACTAGTGTTAAAACTTTTGCATGTAGCTCCATCAGTGTAAAACCTACAGAAGTAATACATATTTACACAGCAGAAAAAGAAGGGATTTGAGATACCAAAAAGGCGATGGAAGCAAAAAGACCTTAGGAGAAAGTGCTAGTTTAAGTAGTTATTGTATCCAGTTTCTCGATTTATTACGGTATATAAAAGAAGATACAGTAAGAAGATCAGCATGGCTACGTCATTTTCAGGGAATACCATGCTTTACAAACCAAAGCAAGTTAGTGCCAACACATTGGTATATAATGTAAAAAAAATTATTCTTACCTCAATAGGCTGAGAGGTGTCGCGTAGCTTTACTTGTTGTTCCTGAAATGTAAATAACGTTATAGTTACAAAAGATACAAAAGTGAAATAAGTACATACACACATTTTCGTGCTTGCACGTCGTGGCACCTAACAGTAATACAGCGTTGGCGTGCCCGTCAGCGTCTAACAAATTAAAAGAAATAATTATAGAAATTTCCCACCTTCAATGTTTCAAGTTCCAGCTGAGAGACACGCAGTTCTTGGTTCAGGGCAATCTTTTTGGATTTGAGATTGTCAATGTCTTTGTGGAGCCTTTTCTTTTCTGATGATATACTCTCCAGCTTAAAGGGGAATACAAATACACATTCATAATAAGAATTACAATGTCAATTCACTGTGTTGCCCTTGAGTTAAAGCAAAGTAATGGGAACTAAAACACTCATTACTTTATAGATAGCGATTAAATCACTCATTTTAGAGGGGAAAATATTGCTACCGTTTTACACAAGCCTAAAAGTGTTCAGAGGATAAAGGGGGTATTCGGGTTCACAGGGTAAGGTTTGTCCGGGTCGCAGTAGCACCCCTTGACCTCTCCAGCCGGACTTTCTCGACCCATTACCTTGCACCACAGGAGGAGGGATGGATTTACGCCCGGCACTCCTGGACACACTGCCCCCCAGATTTCTACTCATCCCTCATACCTTTGTCATTCTCAGAACTTCCTCTACTTCCTTTCCTTAAAAATACCCTCTACACAGCATCCCCAAAGATGAAGGAGATAATGTAAAAAAAAACAAGAAAGTTGGAAACAATTTGAATGAAACTGGCCAAGTGAACTATCCCAGGATTACAATATACATACAAAGTGCTTTGTTGAGGTGATGCGTCACAAATACTTTAAAGAAAAGGTTAGTCAAATGAAGCTATATACATATGTATGTTTTATAGGAGGTGATACTGAGAAATGGTTAAACAAACCTCATCGGACATAATTTCTAGAAGAGATTCATTCTTTTCTTGGTCAACGGAGAGAGAGACCCTATTAGACTTGCTTTTGGAAGATTGTGGGTCCACACTAAAAACCAAAATAAATAATGATGTTAGATTATGGAAATGAAGACATTGCGTTTGTCAATAAATGTTAAAATATTTCACAATAAATCGGGAACTGTACTTTTTACTTTTGCCTTTTTGGTTGGAAAAATCTTCTTCCTGGGCTCTATCCTTAGATGGATCTTTTCTGCAAAAATGTAACACATCAATTTACACATTAGAAATATTATTCAAATTTATTTTAATATTCAATAAATAACCTTCGAAAAATCTATTTGGTTGAAAGTTTCTAACTACATATCTGTACCCAAGAGGTCAATTGGTTCTGTATCCATTTAACCTATTTTATAAGATGCCACAAAACAGTTTTCAAAATTACTTTATCTCTAGATGAATTGTGACATAGGACTCATTTTTGCAAAGTGATTTCCATTACGAAGCCAGTTAGGGAAGGGTACTGTTTACCTCTAGATAGATAATGGAATTCTAAATGAAATGGTGTATGTAACTCATTTTCAATATTTTTGGACATAGGACCATTGACCTCCCGGGCACAGATATTAACTTTTCTATTATCACACTTCACATGAGATAAGTTAGTGAAGCAAGTGAATATGACTTACAATTTAGGATCTGCAATATTAAAATCACTCCCAGAACCGATATTTACTTCTTCATCTTCCTGGGTTTTGCTAGTGTCTTCTGAAATAAAACAAATATTCTGAATCACAAAACTGGACAGGTTATTTATTCCAGTCAGTTAAGCACTAAAAAAGTCAACGGTTTTGTATCAGGTATCCAGAAGCTCCAAGCAATGATGGCTATCAAATTCAAACTACTGTTGGGTGCACATGTTGATGTAATGAAGCCATTCATCATGTGTACGACTTCTCTAATTTCTTGGGCACATCTGGAAGGATTTTTAGTTCAGAATGGATATTTAGTTTAGTTTGGACAGACGACTATGCTTGTTACCAGGTAGTGGTCAGACTATCCTAGAGGGGCTGCGATTTTTCCTTGTACCCGTGTGTCACGGTGCTAAGAAATAAGCCCGATAGATTGGAGCAGTGAATCCAAACATTGTGGAGCTTTGTGGGCTCCTGAACTAGATGTTCCAATGGCAAAATATGACGTTTGTCAGCTTGTCGAGTTTATTGAATCTGGGAACTTCAGTCACAGTGTGTTGTTAACATTGAATTCCCTAGAATAATAAACTCCGCCAAAAGGTAGATGGGCAAAAGACGGTCAAGAATCTATATATGTATGTAATTCTTTTTCAATGCAATATGAGCTTAAACAAAAGCATAACTAGGTTTCTTACCGTAAAGAGGTTCAGGTGAAGTATGAGAATCTTTTGGTCTACATTTTCGCAGTATGCTTTCTAATTTGGACGTCAGAGCAGAATTGGCTTCATCGTTGGGGGGGTTGTTCAATACTTGTTGGATTTCATTCAAAATACTGTTTAGTTGAGCGTTTGAAGAGTTGGCCTGTCTCTTGAAAGAGTCTCTCTCGTGGCGTACCTAAAAATATTAAGAAAACTTATTCAGTAACAAGCTGTTTATGATGTCATGTTGGCTGTATTTCACTTTCTCCTCTGTTTGCCAAAACTTTAGACAGTTTGGCAGTGTCTATTTTTAGGGTGAAAAAAAATATATATACATATATGTATGGCGCCCTTGAGGTAATTTTTCACAAAAAATGTCACTATACAACTAATCAAATTATTATTATTATTGGCTAATAGAGGAACAAGGCTCAATAACCTAAAAACATCCAACATGAGACTGTAGAACAATATCGGTAGTATTAACATTGATTGACGTGAAAGTCTTAATTAGTATTGACACTTTGGGTTGGGCATTAGATATTGCAAATGTAAAATTTTACTATGTAAAGATATGATTTCAAATTCCCATGGACAATATTATCATACTGATTGATTTTTGGGATTAATTTAGGATATACTTTGTCCACGCTCATGAGCCACCTTTTCGGACAACCTTGCAGTGTCCATCATCAGAGTAGAAGCAGAAGAAAGTGCAACACGATTTAACACCGAAAATACAACTAATATTAATTATTGTAACTCAAGACACTACATCCAGAGGAACGATGGTAAGATTATAAGATTAATTAGTAATGGGCATTGACGACAATTTTAAATAATGGGAAAGGCCACTATCATTGGTGTTTGTAACTATCGGATATAACCCTTGGAAATAGTGCCGACGCTGACGTGAACACAAAAAAAAATAATAAATAATGATCCTAATAATATTAGGGGACTGTTGGAACGCAGTAAGTAAAAAAGTGTATCAGTTTATGTATACTTCGTGAACGATATTATGCATAATTAATAACGGTCTTTTGGTTATGTACCTTTCTGCTAAATGTCTTTGTGGATTTTCCTATCCCACACAGCTGATACGCGGTGCCTAGTGTCAAGGGATTTTGTAAAGTAGCTTTTGGACATTGGAAATGTTGATTATCAGATAACTAACATTCCCAACAGTGCATCCGGAAGTTAACAGCTACTTTATTTGCCAACGGCAGAATCTTTTGAGAACATCTATCAGGAAGGCAAATCAGTTGAATACATTGTATTAGTGCATCCTACTGTAGAATTTGGCAGCCACCTCTGATCAGGTGCCCCAAAATATCTGAAAAAACCATTGACTCTGTAGAAACAGGCGGTCTGTTTGATAGATTCCCCTATATTAATAATTGGATTGTCATCTTTGGAGCACAGACGTCAAGTGGGAATACTGTTTTAGTTCTACCGGTATTTCAATGGAAGATGCTCTGAGGAACTAGCATCATTGATCCCTACAGCACCGGTGCACAGTTGGGAAATACGCCAAACGCACCTCCAACATTTGTACACAGTTGACATTTTTCACATGACGGGTCACTTCTACGACTCGTTCTTGTGTTCAACAGCTCGGCTGTGGAATGATTTGCTGGCCTCTGTTTCCTCCCTCCTACAACATGGGTCTCTTCAAGACCCACAATCACTCCTCCCTATCCTCTAAAAGACCCTCTACACAGTATCCCCAAGGATGACATAGGCCTTGAGGGAAATTATTTCCCTCAGGGCCTCCTGTGTGGAATTACTGTAAAAAAAAATTGAATAATATTTATATGTAGGTATTATAATACAAACGTTGATGCAAATTTTCATTAATAACTGTTGGACGTTGATGGCATCTAGCTGTTATTTCCAACAACGAGTTATATTGTGATACAGTACTAGTACAGATATCACCCTTTCGTACGGTACGAATGAAGAGATTATGCTTTAAGTATTGTCCCACACACCTATAAAAGCTCGATGCGTAAATGTAATATTAAAAATAAGATAAAAATTATGCAAGGCAATCTATTGATATTCCACATCAAGGGCGCTTAACAATGTAGTAGTATCGAATAACAATAAAATTATGTAAGGCAAATTATTGACATTTCTGCTCGAAGGCGGTTAACGATGTAGCAGTATCATAACAATAACATTAAAATGATGTAGGCCAAATAATTGACATTTCAGCTCGAAGGCGGTTAACGATGTAGCAGTAGCATAACAATAACATTAAAATTATGTAGGACAAATTATTGACATTTCAGCTCGAGGGCGGTTAACGATGTAGCAGTATCATAACAATAACATTAAAATTATGTAGGTCAAATTATTGACATTTCAGCTCAAAGGCGGTTAACGATGTAGCAGTATCATAACAATAACATTAAAATTATGTAGGCCAAATTATTGGCATTTCAGCTCGAAGGCGGTTAACGATGTAGCAGTATCATAACAATAACATTACAATTATGTAGGCCAAATTATTGACATTTCAGCTCGAGGGTGGTTAACGATGTAGCAGGATCATAACAATAACATTAAAATTATGTAGGCCAAATTATTGACATTTCAGTTCGAGGGCGGTTAACGATGTAGCAGTATCATAACAATAACATTAAAATTATGTAGGGCAAATTATTGATATTTCACCTCAAGGGCGCTTAACTATGTAGTAGTATCATAACAAAACAATTAATATTATGTTTTGTGATACTCAATCCATAAGGGTCTTATAAGTTAGTGTGGGATATTTTAGTGTGATTATTATGGTCAACGAGGGCTGAGATCGACTCGGTGCGAGTTGCTAATAAGATGTGTCAGTAGAGATACTTGTCCTTGTAATATTGTAGTGGCTCACCTTACTCCACTTCTGTCTCCAGCCCGCCGTGCACGCGGTCCACCACCGCACTGTCTTTTCCATTTGACATTCTCTGATCCTCGCTTCCTCCAATTCTCGCAATAATGCAGCCTGAAACACATCACAAATAACATTTATTTTAACCGAGAAAGAACCTATTCGAGATTTAGAATTAATGCCTTTGAAAAGTGTGAAAACAAATCAAATACAAAACAGTATTCAGTCTTCAAGCCTTGAGATACCGATACCATATGAAATTCATTATTTTTTAACCCAACATCAAAATGCCTCGAAACGAAGTAATTTAATATTAACATCGAAATCGAATATAACTTGCCTTTGATAATTCGTCTTCAATTTCGGAATGAGTAGTCATTTTAACTCATGAATCTGACAAATTAAGATTATTTCTGCTGGTCTTTCAACCAATTCTATTTGTTGAACTGTCAAATAATTACCATAGATAAAAGTGATCGTAGATGCTAACGTTTATTTCGAAATTCTATGAATTATAAGAAGAAAATCCAGTCGATTTACAAAAATCAATATTGACCTTCCAACTGATAAAACGGTGGTTAGTGCAGTGGGTATAATTCTAGGAATAACGCAAAAAGGTTAGAAACTGAAAAGCAATCTTAGGTAGTTACAACAAGTCATTTATTTTGATAGTCGTGGGGTTTGATATAGCCTTTTGTAATCACATAAAATAATTGACCGAATTCACCGAAATATTTAGATTTACAATGTGCATTTTAAATAGTAGGAATTCCCAGATTAGACCGGCCATAAAATGAATTTAGTACAAAGGCTAGCCGAACCTATTGTTAGGAAAAATCGTAACTAAAATAATATAATCTTAACTGCTATTTTGGGAAAGCCCGCAATTCCGTTGGGATTTTATGAGACGTCAATAAAAGATAATCCCCTCAAGGGAATTGAGCCGCGGATGGAACGACCGCTGAACAATACAGGTAGACAGGTAGACAGAAGGACAGTGGGCTCTAGGAGACAGTAGATTGTAAGAGTCCGCCCAGGACGGAGAGTCGGGTGCAGTCTTCCGCGCAGGAAGCAAAGTCGCGTGTAGTCTTCCGCCAAGGAAGCACGAGTCGTGGTAAGAGTCCGCCCAGGACGGAGAGTCGATTGTCAGAGTCCGCCCAGGACGGAGAGTCGCGTGCAGTCTTCCATCGAGGAAGCAAAAAGTCGGTTGCAGTAGTCCGCCCAGGACAGACGAGTCGGTTGCAGTAGTCCGCCCAGGACAGACGAGTCGGTTGCAGTAGTCCGCCCAGGACACCCAGCCAAGTGAAACCTTCCGCCCAGGAAGGTTCCAATTCTCGCCCCTTGGAGAGGCCGCCCAGGTCCTCCGACGACGAGGGAATTCTACGCTTCCATCCCAGAAGGAAGCAGCTGATCTTCGCCCTTCGGAGATCAACATCGGAGACCGCCCAGGCCTCTGATTATCGCCGCGTTGCACCTACTCCCGATCCGGAGGTACACGAATACGTAGTGCGAACGCGAGGACTCTACATACAACGCAGCCACTGGAATCTGGACATCCATCACCTAAAAGGGAAGTGCCTGACTATAATGATAATTCCTCCCACATTGCCTAAGCCAGTGAACCTCTAATTTTAAGTACAAAGACTTTAACAGTAGAATTAAGTAATTACCTAAGTCAGTGAACCTCTAATTTTAATTACAAGGACTTTAACAGTAGAATTAAGTAATTGCGTATCTAGTTTTGTTAAATTTATTATGGCTAATTAAGTTTTACTCTAGATTTAAGACTAATCCCACGTATATAAAAATAAATTACTTCTAACTACCTAAGATCGCATTTCTATTCCTCCCTTTTTGCGTTATTCCTAGAATAATACCTACTGCCCGACGACCCGTCATATCAGGTTAGTCTTAAACTAGGGTTAATCTTAATTAGACATAAAAATTCAATAAAACTAGATAGGCAAGTACTTAAATCTACTTAAGTACTTGCCTATCTAAAGTAAAGTCTTTGTACTTAAAATTAACTAACTACTTCGTTAAATCTACATAAAAGGTTGTATTCTTAAAATTAGAGGTTCACTGGCTTAGTTGTATGAAAAAGTTGTTTCTTAAAGTTAGAGATTCACTTGGCTGACAGGGTGGAAGAATTATCATGAGAGTCAGAGTCACTTCCCTTTGCTAATGGCTGTCCAGGGTCCAGTGGCTGCATTGTATACAGAGTCATCGCGTTCGCACTAGGTATCCAAGTACCTCCGGATCGGGAGTAGGTACAAACGTGGCGATAATCAGAGGCCTGGGCGGTCTCCAGGGTTTGATCTCCGAAGGGCGAAGATCAGTAACTTCCTGGGCAGAAGCGGGGGTTCACTCGCGGCGCAGAGCCTGGGCGACTTCTGCAATTAGATCTCCGAAGTGCGGAGATCGCACTTCCTTCTCGGACGGAAGCGTAAAACTCACCCGTCGTCAGAGGACTTGGGCGGCCTCTCCGAGGAGCGAGAATAGGAACCTTCCTGTGCGGAAGTTTCAAACCAACTCTCCTTCCCGCGTGGAAGACTGATCCCGACTGTTCTCTCGTCAGAGAGCCCCTGTCGCCTGTCTACCTGTAGGGATCTTTATATTACCCTTATTGTTTTGCAGGCCGCTTTGCAGGGCGGCTCATTTACTTTGAGGTTTTTATTGCTGTCCAATAAAATCTCAAAGGAATTGCCGACTTTCTAAAATAGTAATTAAGGGTTGGTCTATTTTACGATGTAGTACTTTACAATCGTTTCCGGCTTGACCAACAATAGGCTCAGCTAGCCTTTGTGCGAATTTATTTTATGGCTGGTCTCGTCTGGGAATTATTATTACCTGAAATGCACATTTTAGAAACTAAGTATGTCTGTGAATTTGGTCATTTCTTATAGGTATTACAAAAGGATATATCACAACTTACAAATAGGGTACAATCACAATTTTTTTTACCAAAAATAAAAGAAAAAACTGGAATATTCAAACGATTTTTTTTTAAAGATAGGAATAGTCCTTCAACAAAGTTTTGAATATTCACATTTCAAATTTGGCCCACAACGCCTTCTTTCGTGCGGTTTTGACTTGTGACGTCACTGCGCATATCTTGACAGCTGTCTTCAGTCAGTCTTCAGTTGATCGTTTGTTTTTAGAAGAAAATTTCCGTAAATACCGTGTATAAATACTGTATAGTACCAAAGTGTACAAATACAACATCTTTGACATCAAACAAGCTATTTATAAATGTCCCAAATGATGTTATTATGGGTAAAAAGTGGTGTCACACGATGAAGAGGTGCATTACAAAAATGGTGTACTTTCTGCTAAATCTCATCATTTTTGCTGTGAAGATCATTTCAATGTAAGTAGCTAAATTCATTTATGTGAAATGTATATTATAAAACAAAAATCTGTCAGGATTTGAGACTAATTGTAGTATTTTTAACAACGTTAAGCCTTGTAGAAAATTTCAAAGTGCTTTTAAAATTTTTACACAAAAATATATTTTTAAAGGAAAGCCTTATTCATCCTGATGGGTGTAGTGGATTTATATTGGGTACGAATTAGACTACATAGTTTTACAATATTATATTTCAATATATACATAATGCCATTTCAGGTTATATGTTAAGAAATCTCAAACAATCGTTTTACAGTACAAAAGATGGTTAAATTTAAAAAAAATATTTTGCATCGATACGTATGTAATTTTATATAAGTTATTATTTTAATAGTGTCGTTTTCTTCCATGAAAAATGTTTGTGGAACTATGACTGTAATTCACAATAAATAAGTAATTTTGTTGTTTTGTTTTTACAGCTCCAAGAGGATTTAGAAAATTATATGGAAGTCCAAATGACAGGATGCAAAAAGAGATTAAAAAAAATGTGATCCCACATATTTTTGCCTGTCAAAAAAAAGTTTTACCATGCCTAAGGCAAACTGACAAAAAAGATTGCGTGCCGAGTTAATAAAAGACGCAATGATAATGGGGGAGCCCATGAGGAACGGAACATCGGAGAGCCCTCAACATCTACAGCAGCTAATCTTCTTTCGGAGCCCTCCACTTCAACAGCCATTCTCAACCTTCCAGAAGCTGCTGATAGCAATTGTAATATGGTTGATAAGGCGGTACAAGCAGATATTCGCTGTCATGTTACCTACAGAAGCAAATCTACTTCAACCGTGCCAACAATAACAAACACGACTTGCTCACCATTGAAATTCTCACCCACAAAGCCTGTTTCTGCCAAAAGTGGCTACTGTGGGCCTACTCATAATAATATAGATATTATGTCCACTAGTTCCGAGGACAATGATTCAGACTATACTCCCTCTGCATTAGACTCGGACAGAAACATTTTTGATGGCTCCGAGATTGATACTGGACTTGTAAATCTGACCATGAGAAAATCTTTCATGCTTGTCATACAGAGAGAGCCTAGACTCTGTTTAGGAATCCCTAAGGAAATGTACCACATCATTTCTATTGTAGTTGCCAAGGCACCTACAGAAACAATTAATGTATTAATTGCGCTTAAAAAAAAAGGTTAGATGATTCATTCGCTATTCTTGCGCTTCACTTTGGTTTGTCGCCTTCCTCTGTAACACGGATTTTCTCCAGGACTTTCAAAATATTAGCGACTTTATTTCAGGAACTCATAATTTGGCCAACCACACCCAAAATAAGAGCTCAGCTACCAATATCCTTCAGGGCTAGGTATGGGAATGTTTAGTCCATAATAGACTGTCTAGAAATACAAATAGAAAAGCCCTCAAATCCGATTCACCAATCCATGTGTTGGTCAGAGTATAAAGATGCAATACACTGAAATATCTAATTTCATGTACACCAGATGGTCTGGTAAACTATGTTTCAAGTGGCTATGGTGGTCGAGCGTCTGATGCAATAATTATAGAGGACTGTGGCTATTTGTCGCGCCTGGGACCTGGAATGTCTAAT
Organism: Halesus radiatus; assembly: GCA_022606495.2. Taxonomy (NCBI): domain Eukaryota; kingdom Metazoa; phylum Arthropoda; class Insecta; order Trichoptera; family Limnephilidae; genus Halesus; species Halesus radiatus. The sequence continues at coordinate 28,832 of JAHDVE020011367.1, read as the reverse complement.
GGCGGACAGGGTTTTTAAAAATATTTCCCATATTTTGCAGCAGATGGACTGCGAACTGATTGGCCCACCGAGTGTTTTTGCGAACGTTCATTCTAGCCGCGAAGAAGTCCAGCAGTCCAAAAGAATTGCCGCATTGCGCATTCACATAGAGCGCGTCATAAGTAGAATTAGAGAATTCCAAATGTTCAGAATGCATGCGAGTACTGACCATAATCACATTCCCATAATTGATAACATTATTATTGTATGTGGTCTTATTAACCTGCAAGGGTTACTCATTAAAATGTAATATTTAAACCAACTGTTGTTTTAATTTGTGTGAGACCCTCCCATGTGAAGGCAGATGTTATATGATTAGTACATCTGCACTGATGATGGATATTGCAATGTATTCCTTACCGTGGGTAATGAAAGTTACCCCAATATGTATTACAATATTGGCTGAGGGAAAAATCAATGCAATGAGTTAACAACTTTATGTACACAGGATGTGAAGGAAAGACTGGTGGAAAATGTTTTTTTAAATTTTTATTTAACTAAAGAAACACTTACAGGAAATACAAAATGGGATAAAAAAAGATTAATTTAAACACTAGAAGTAGCTATGTAAATTTAAGTTACTTATAAATAGTTTGGGACCAAAATGTTAAGCATTTGTCCATTAAATCTAACCAGTAATTTTGATCATATTCTACGTAACAGACAATAACCTCTTTCGAACTTTCAAAGTCAGGCTTTGCTACACAATACATACCTTTGCATTTTTTTGCAAAATGCATTTGCAATTGCATTTGAGCCATGTACTTATCATAGGGTTTGTCCATGGCAACCGTGAAGTATCTTCATAAAGCTGTATCGCTACTTGGACATTTCACTTCTACAATGTAATTTTCTCCTATTGCATCTGGAGAAGCTCCAAAAAAGGATGCTGATTAGAGAGAATCAGGCCGCACTTCTCAAACTTTATCTGAAGTATTTCTTCCACTTCTTTCAACACTTCAGCCTCTAGAACTCTGCTACGCCTAAGAAACTTAGTTTCTACTAGTTTAGCACCTAGAATGCTCTCAACGAGTGAGCCTTCCATGGTTTGACAATGAGCAGCTTCATGGGCTTTAGATGCGGTAATTCTAGCGTACCTCAAGTTGTGCCACAATGGACAGTTTGACTGCCCAACAGTCATCTGAGCTGCCCTTTGACAGGCAACGGTGTTGATATTTTGTTGGCAATATTTAAAAAAATCTTCTGTTGTTGATCCCACATCATTGTACAGAAAATTACAAATCATATTATGTAAGGAAAGATTTTCGATCACCGTTGGGTCGACAAAATATTTTAACAGCTGAATATCTCGTACACCAAGCTCGATGCTGCTGTTTATTACTGATCCATCGCTCTGCGGCAGAGCAGCAGGAGCAGCTTTCCCTAAATCGCTCGCCTTTATAAACTTCATTGTGGTTCCTATAGCAGCCATCTTAGACCGCTTCCAGTAACACTGAGTGGACGTTTTTGGAGGGTCTTCGCTTCTTCGGTGCAACTACGATAATAAAGTTACCACATGTTTGCAACCGCCTAAAACAATAACAATAATTAGTATCATAGCAGTAGTGTAATGTTGAAAAGAGGGACACAAATTATTTAACAAACAACAATACAAGGCTCTTCTCTTTTACCAACCTTGTGATGCCGGACAATATTCACATTTGCAGGACTCGATTACTTCTTCTGCTTCGTTGCATACCAAAATTACTGAATATGCCTTCGTACGGACTCTGTGCTCCGGAGTAAACAGTGCAAATGGCACCAATACGTTTCACTTGAACGTAACCGATGGCACTGTCTCCGTAACTCTCTCTGCAGGATCTACAAATTATAATTAAATTCATCATTATAAGGCACAATATTTATTTGTACTATTTCACAGACCTAAATACTATACTATACTGAAAGTCAGTTTCAAACATATTGTGGTTAGGTTTTACAACTGTCAAAAAAGTAAATACTTTAGATTTATAAACGTATTACTTTAATAAAAGTATAGTTTGAAAATCCGATATACATCACGAAACATTGCATACTCATCAAATAATGATTTACTTATAAAACGTATTACTTTAATAAAAGTATAGTTTGAAAATCCGATATACATCACGAAACATTGCATACTCATCAAATAATGATTTACTTACCGTAAAACTTTAACGCCTCGCATTTCAGCACTAAAAAAACAATTTGCGAAAAAAAACTGCCATCATAATCGCGTCGATTTTTGGCAAATTATCAGACTGCCCTTGTAGAAAACCACTGTCTGTCATGATATTATGAATTTAAAATATATATTATATACAAACAAATGGGTTTAGGATGCGTAACTAAATAATTATGGCCTTATCAAACTTATTCAAACCAGCAACTGTCAACAAAAACTACTTGACGTTGGACTCGTGAGCACGTTTTGACGTCAAATTTCGCTAGCCAATCATGTCTCGTTATCGATATTTGAATTTTCATACAACTTTAAAAGTGATAAAAGTACCTACCTGTGTTTAAAAAACCGCAATAGTCCGATTGCATATTTTTTACTCAAAATGGTCCTCCGAAATTCTGAAAACAATGATTCTACCTTAAACTGGTTACATACAGCATAAGATAATATAATAATATATATGTAGGGGGGTACGCTCGCCATACCGTTGTCACAGATATATGATAATACCCGTGTGTGACGACTGTATGGGATTGTATGGTGAGCGATATCGAGAGATATGCCACGCCCACATTTTATATCAACTGTGTCTAACAGGCATTAACATTAACCGTACATAAAAAATGTTATATTGATAGTAAACCGTAACTAAAGATAAGTACCCAATAAAATTTGTACCTATTTAGAGACTTTAACTCCAAGAATAATAATTATATTTATAATAAATACATTATAATAATTTCCTCAGTGACAATTCGTTGGTAATCGGCTTGCCTATGAATGTATCTTATTTCCATTATGAATGATGATTTTTTAAAAATATTGAACAACAATTATAGAGCTAAAGGTAACTCAAATAATGTTTAAATTTCGCCAATACTAAAAAAACGCATATTTAATATTAAAACGATATCGGCGTTTGTTGACATGTGATTAGGTATATTATTTTTAAACCTTTTTTTTTAATTTTATGGGAATAACTATTGAAGCTCATTAACGTCACCGTAATATTAATTTATTGAAGATAATGTTAACAAATCACAAATGAAATATGAAACAGAAAAGACAAAGAAAAAAAGGTCGCATCTGAACGGGACCAGACCGAGACTTTTTTATTTTCTGTGACTTTTCTGTTTCGTATTTCATTTGAGATTTGTTAATATTATCGTCAATGATTACATCATATTTTTCACTGTAGTTCCTTCATTTGGCACTAATTGCGGTGGCAGACTACCATCGGTTAACGGCCTGTTTTCTTCAGTTGGTCCTGATTTGTATGGCAATACGAGTATATACCAGGCCGGTGCCGGTGTTGGTGTGCAACCCTGCGCATATTGCCAATTGCCATACCAGTAAATCAGTACCAGCCGAAGGAACCCGGCCGGTAATTGGCGATAGTCTGACGTCACCCATATGCAGCATTCCGAAAGAATTTAAAAAGACAGGTAGTCCCTTTTCTAGATAATTAGACAGATTAAAAAAATATCATGGTATTCATTTTCCAATTACTATATTCCAGTAAGAATTAGTAAAATAAATAATAGAAATAATGATTGATTTAAAAAAGAAATAATAAACTTAATGCCTGTTACACACGTGGGCGTGGTATCTCTCGATATCGCTCGCCGTACAATTCCATATAGTCGTCACATACAGGTACTATAATATATCTGTAATAATTGTATGGCGAGCGTACTCCCCCCACATATATATTATTATATTATATTAACTGTGAAGGTTTAGGTATTAATGCATATAGTGTACCTACCCAATTAAGAACGTAACATATTAGGTAATAATAATAATAATAATTGGATGATTTGTATAGCGCCGTTTTTGTGAAAAATCACCTCAAGGGCGCTGTACAAATATTTATTCACTAATTATATACAAACAGATACAGAAAAATATACTTACCTGGCAGGTCGCTTCAGATGAACACAGTTTTATTAGAAAATTTATTTATAGAGATGATAGTTTTACATGGTTATTTGTTGCTCCTTTTCTATTGATGTTACATTTATTAGAAGATTGGTGGCACAAGAGGAGTTGGTATTTATTGAGATACTTATAATTTTTAGGACTGGAAAGTATTCATGAAATGAATTTTAGGACTCAAAAATATCTATAAAATTACCTTAAAAAGCGTAAGAAGCTTTTAATAAATACTAAATTTTTATTTATTATTTTACACTTTGGTTATTTACAGTGTTGCGGGCTGTGGACGCATTTGCGCACCAATGCGTGAATTTATTTTATTTTATTTTTATTTCATTTATTTACTGACTTTAGGTAACTACCAACCGGCTAGCCTAGCTAAGCAATTTACAGGTGAATTTCTTCAATTTATGGATACAATTGTCTGAAAAGATGTGTTTTATGTGTAGTTCTGAATTCTGTTGAGTCTTTGATAATTCTTGCGGCAGTTCATTCCAGGCTTTAGGTTCTGACACTCCGAAAGCACGATCCCCGAACTTAGTATAAGGTGTGCGCTTTGGTTCCTTTAACCTGCCGATAGCTGATGACGATGCTGACTTAAGGGTGGACTGCCGTGAGTTGGTATTTTCGGGAATACACAGTTCTGATAAGTATGATGTAATCTAATTTACAAGAAATCCATAGACTTTTTTAGTTAGCTAATGACAATGCTAAGCAGAAGCAATGAAACGTCGTCGTGTTAACTTTTTCGTCAGATAAAAGCAGATTGTCATGGATGCAATAATTTATTATTATTATATTTTTTAAAGAAATTAATTATTAATTACCAATAATTTCTAAAATGATGATCCCAATTAAAAATGACCAGACCACCGCAATAAAGGAATTATAGAAATCCGATAATCAAGCACGGGCTGAAATGGTCAGATTTCAATAATTAACGATAGGCAATAATGAATAGCAATAGAAAATTTGATTGGTTTGCATAAGAATCTACAAACAAAAAAGAAATCGCGGGGTTAATTTTTTTAATACGCGTTACCGCGACCATTCAATGCATATAATGTTTTTTTTTAGTTTTTTTTTATACTTTGTAGTTATTGTCATTACTATTTAAAAAAAAAGATAATATGAACAACTATCAGAATGTAACATGAAACTAAAAATACAAATAAGAGAAAAATATTACGTCATTTATAGACCATGAGGTCCTGGGTTCGAGTCCCAGTTGCTGTTATTATCTTTTTATTTTATGTGTCTTTTCGGTTTCATCTTTCTTTCTGAGAGTTGTTAATATTATCTTCAATGAATAAAAATACCTCACACTGAGGTTTATAAGCCTTAATAAGTTATTTGCAAAAAAAAATCATGTAATGTGTATTCACAAACTTTTATTTACCGACAAAACAGACCATTTATACAAGTTCCTCATCAAACATTCTCCCATTATAGAAAATGTCTATATTTCTGTTCTAATTTATTGATCGCATGCTATGACATGCATAGCATTCGGTCAATGTTCACGGTGATGCGCATTAAACATTGGCCGGGTGGCAAAAAATACGTTGAGGGTGCTGGCAGATTACGGTCGACAACTGGTCGGTTTTCTTCGACCGGTGCTGATTTGAATGGCAATATGCGTATGGTGACACAGTTTAGTCATAAAACACGAATTCAATTTGCGGCTCACATTCTATCTAACCTTCGTTCTATTATTACGTATGAAGATTAACAAAAAAGTTTTAGGTACACGTAACCGCCAATCAAGTTGCCTGAGGCGTACGGGTATTCTATGAGGTGACCGATAATATATTTTGCTATGGAAAATACCACTTATATGGAATACTAGCTGAAATACCCGGCATTGCCCGGGGTTATTAATGATTTGGAGTAAAGTTTTGAAGTCGTGATGAGTTCCTCTTACCCGGTAAATTTCCTCTTATTTTTAACGTCAAGTGTGTCAAAATTTCATTAAGAAATACCGACATTCTGCTGTAAGGGATGGGAAATGGGGGTGGTTTGTCAAAATTTCATGTAGACAGTGACCTTTCTCTTATTTTGAAAGTTAGGTGTGCAAAATTTCATCAGCCTCGGAATAAAACTGTAAATTTGTATACAAAAAAAAACAGAAAAACAAACATCGCTATCCCGGGACATTCTTCTTTATATAATAAATTGTGAGAAGAACACACAAATGGTAAAGAGGATGTAACAGTGCTGATTGTGCATTTGGTTAATGCCGTACAGGAGTTGTATTTAATAGAAGGTTGTATAATTATAATTTTCATATAAATGTTTTTGTAAATCATTCAATTTACAAAAACATTTACTGATAATATTATGCTGCAAGATAATAATTGCATTAGTGGATGTGCATAAGGAAAATATTGGACAGCTATATTCGCGAACTTCGGGTTACTTCTGGCGCCTTTCATGCCCGTACGTCATTCCGGTGATCTACTCTAGAGATGGTGATACTAGAAATGACCTGTCACTGCGGCTCCAGTTACCGCAGACCGAAGCGGAACCGGTTCTTTATCCCGGTGTTTTGTACGATTCCAGTTCCGATTTCAGCCGAACAGATTCGGCTTTGGCAAAAAAAAAAAATGTAATTTACGTAAATAACATTAACATAAAAAACTGTAATAAAATGAAAATATCAAAACGTTGATATGCAACGTCTAGAAATGAACTAATAAAATAATTACGTAATGTAGAATTATATTATGTTACTCCATTATTATATGTTTCAATGATGAAATGACTCCATCATTGAACAGAGCTTATAATTCGGTTCCTCTTGAGGTAGTTTCTAAGCTATGCTCTCAGAATCTAAGAACTTGCAGTACTCTCTGTCAAGAAAGCGAAACGTGTTTCTTTTTAAACCAAACGGTCATCGCAATGTTCCAAATTTGAGTACTGCCAATTTTCTGATTCTGGAAGCAAAAGTCGTACATATTACACCTTTGAATAGGGTCGCTTTTCGTTTGTGGCTCCGATTGCTCTGTGGAGTCTTTGATTCCGGATGGAAAAACGTCCATATTTCACCATTCAATAAGGTCGCTTTTCATTTCTGACTCCGATCCAAAACCTCGGTCGTACCTTGAGTCTGGAATGAGTGAATCCAGATTGCGAACTCGGACTGAGTACACCGCTCATGGAATCGTACTCGTTGGATTCGGTGCGGGCGGAACGACTCTCCTCTACTCTCATTCCGCTAGGCGCCCTTGTCGGAGTAACACGGCCGGTTGTCGGGTACTAAAAGTCTGGGATTTTAGCATTTGTGTGGCGAATTCAAACATGCCGACCGACGTAGGATATGTATTCAAGCCAGACCCGTCCGTGAGCAAGAATGCCTACGTTAACTCGATGCAGATGTATAAGGACATGCACAAGAAGTCTCTGGAGGACCCCGAAGCCTTTTGGGGAGAGATCTGTGACCAGTTTCACTGGGATAAACCCCATCAGCCTGGAAATATTTGCTCCTTCAACTTCAACTTAGCCGATGGTCCAATCTTCATAAATTGGATGAAGGAAGCCAAGACTAATATCTGCTTCAATGCGCTGGACAGGCACGTTCGAGAAGGAAATGGAAACAAGGTGGCCTTTTACTGGTAAGTAAAGTTTACGTATTTTTATTGCGGAAGTTTTCAATCCTTTTTTTGTTTTAGATATTTTTTTGCATTTTAATGTGTCAGCAAATAATTTTTATGCAAAACATTTTCGAGGAATTGTTTTACTTCTATGTCGTAATTTGATTTGACTAATATTTTCTTCGGAAAAGGTGTAGCGGCGCATTGTTGTGTAACATAATAATCGTGTACCTACACTCCTTCAGGCAATTATTGTTTCCAAAATTTGTAAACGTTATTATCATGAATCGTACTCATTTCTCTACACTGTCTTGGTTTTATTTTGGAAAGAATTATTTCCTACCTCAAATCAATACGCCAAATAATAGGTCAGGGATGTTGAGGAAGGGAGACGGCGCAGTGGGCGCTATTGATCGGCGCTAGATATGGGACAATGTAGGTTTTATATGAGGGAAATGCACCCTTAAAGATAGAAAATTGCCTAAATTTGCTTAATTTTCCAATAAAATAAAGCCTTATTAGGAATTCACAATTACCATTACTGAATGATCCGGATTTCCGTTATCTTTAAGCATAATTGTTAGATGAATAAGTATGAAAGAATTTTAAAATTGATAAGATTAATTTCAAGGTGGATCATTATTTTTTGCAAAATGTTTTGAGATATTTATTTTTATGGAAGCGTATTATTTTATATTGCGATTGTCGTTAACATCTTTCAGAATTCAAGGTTTTCATACGTCAACAAGACAAAATCTTTATTGCTGTTTTAACATTATTGTAGGGCTACTAAACATATAATAAAGGTTCTCGCCATCTTTTTAATTGGGTTGCGTAACTTTTGGGGATGTGTTGCGGAACCAGTAGTATGACATACGAGTAAGTATCTCAATGGTATGCAGACTTGACTTGATCCGTCTTAGCGCAAAATAGGTTGCTTTTTATTTTTATTTGCTGATTGTTATGATTTATGACCCTAAATTAAATTGTTATAAAATGTATATTTTAATTTTCTTCTAAAATTATGTCATGCTGTTTTTTCTGCACCATGGCGTTTTTTGAAATAACTGGTTCACATATCTACAGAGCTATCCCCCTGTTATTTGTGAAAATAGTCCTACCCACGCAGATACGACAAAAATTAAAAACGCCCTTTGAAAAATATCGCTACATCCTTTCCAAAAAAAGTTAGGTAACCCAATATTCCACTTTAAATCGATTATTTAACCTGATAATCAGATTCAAGCGAGATTTAATTTTGAATAGTAGAAGTGCGATCATTAACAGTGCCGATTGACGGAAACTGAAATAGTAAATTAATGAGAAAAGAAATCTACACCAGATAATCACACATAGTATTACTGTCACCATCTACATGCGGTTTTTGTACAGTCGTGACTCGTTAACTATACGTTAACAAAAACGGCGCTATGCAAATTATTCAAATATGTATTATTTTTATTGTTGTCTCCTGTCAACTGTTCCGCGGTAAACATTTAATAATTCGCGTACATTTCAATCAACATTTGAACTTAATTTAATATATGTCATTTATCATCATATTGTCACGCCTATTAATAAGAAATAAATTAGTACTTTACACTAATTTATTAGTCCAGTAGCTTTAAACATCCTACCTAGCATCAAATGGGGTAATTATGATTTTTTTAATGTTGTATATCATGATGAAGGCCTAATGATAAATCCAATTTTTGACCCGGTCCGGATCTTTGTCGAAAATCCATAAAATAGAAAAATTTTCGACACGTGTTCAGTTTTTTTCATAAAAAATAAATAAATATTCTGATATTGCCCATGACTTTTCCCGGTGGCTATTCAGTGTGAAACAACAAACTTGCTGACATAATCGAAACTGCACTGGAAGAAATGCATCCGTGATTGCCTCTCAATTAGAGGATAATTCCTCCCATATTCCCATAGGAATTATTGATTAATGACCATTGCGAAAACATTACTATACCTCATTTTTTTTAAAGAAATATAAATATTTCCAGGTTAAGAATAATCTAACAATATTTCAATTCCTCCTGCTATAATACCATCATAATAGTAGGAGAATGTTGTTTGTGTAACGATGGATGAGGATGGCAAGGCAGAGGAGTGAACCCGTGTCACTTGGGTTTCGAACCCGATGTCTTGTTCCCAGACTTAACAAAAAGTCACAGTTCTTACGTTCATGCTCTTCTGCAATTCAAGATTGGTTACCATCAGGGCATTCTTCACCCTGCAGGCCCAGAAAAAATCTGAACTCATAGTAGTCACGTGGATTACGAATCCACGAAGAGCGGCGTCATCCTCTGCCACGTTTTTTTTCTGGATTATTAATTGGATAAACTTTTAATTTACGTCATAAAATGTAACAAAGATATTTGAGTTTTCTGATTTTTATGGCTGCCGGCTGTGCAAAGTTATAACAAAGTAAAGTACAAAAGGAAAATTGTCCAGGAAACACGAAATACGACTTTTCTCTTGGCCTCTCGCGGTTTCAACAAAACAATTATATAACCTATATTTATTGTACGGAATAAAACTTTGACAAGAGAGCCTTATATAAAATAAATGAATAAAATGTTATGCTGTACGACAGCCCTTGTCTTTGAATTTGAAACAATATTTTATTTTATTAATTCATATTTTGTAATTGCGTGGTTAGAGAATTATTACTTACTGTTACTTTAAAAGTGCAAATTCATTTTTTCAGTTTTTAGGTTTTTACAATATTACATAATATACCCCGCATACACTAAATTAAAAAAAAAAAGTAACGGCATGAGTGTTGCTAGGTTTTAAAATTGTTTATGTTTCTTACTTCATTTTAAAATGGTAATTATAATGTTTTTGCTATATTCCACGTCTCTTACTAGAACAGCTAGAGATTTCTTAGAGATAAATACAGAAAAAAAATGACAAAATTCACAAAATGCAAAAACATCTGTTTCTGAAAATACGTCATTTACTTGATTTTAATTTTGCACACCGGAACTAGTCCAATTTCACAATATTTGCTCATTCTTTGGAGAGCTCTGTATTGGTTACCTTATCCGCCCAGGGTGTTTTAGGGCATACGTTTCAAAGGCTTCTTCCATATTCCGTATAAATCCTTTTTTATAGTCCAGGTTGCCATGCCGCACAGAAGAATAGAGAAAATATAACAACGAACCATTCCGATTAAAATATTCTATTTAAAAAAAAAATACTTGAAAACTGATCTGAAAAATTTCAGTATTCGGTCGGTCGAATGCTTGCTGAAACACGACGTTGTTATTTACGGAGTAAACTGCTTCGATGATGAAAAAAAAACCAATAACGGATCTCGCTACAATGTATGAACGAAGTCATAACTCAATAACGGTTCGTTCGATTATTAAAATATTAACCGCCACTACCTACGAATCTTGTCTGCTTACATGTTATCCGGGTTTTGCAGTTCTACGACAGTTTTTGGTTAATTTGCGGATTTCTTTATTTTTTCTGAGCAAAATTCAAAATTACTTTTTACTTTGGACTTTAGAGGTACTTTTAACTTCCTCAATCTCGTTTTTAACGGGATACATAACGCAAAGCCATGCATCCGTATGGCTTTTACCTTTTTATGAAATATTCGCTTTTTTAGTTTACAACACCACCTCTGTATTGATGCTTGAATGAGAGTTATTTAAGAACTTTCTTTGGTATGTATGTAGATTAAATTTGAATAATCATAGATATTATTAAAATTTTAAAAGCTTTAAATTAAAATGGAGTTCTACTAATTAAACTTGAACGCAATAAATAAGAAACCATTCTAAATATTTCTTTATCTGTGGTTTTCACAAGCTTGGACACTATATCATGGAACGCAGCTAAAATCGCCGCAAATTGTCATTAATTTTTCAATTAACTTTTTTTAAAAAACGGCGTTTTGCCACTTTTTTTGCAGCAAAACACTAAAAAGTTAACATAAAATCACCGTTTTTGCGAAATAACGCGAATTTCGCCAAAAAACGACATATTTTCAGGTTTCCACTAAGTAGTCATGTTTATTTGCAATTTTTAATAGTTTGTGATATCTTATGTTTGCATAGATCCGTTTATCTGTATACCCACCTGCTTTTCGTGAAACGGGTAACCTGGTATTATAATACTGGCGTGATTATTGTGGCGTGTTTCTTATCTTAATTTCCTAATAGCCATCCTAAATATGAGTATTAAATACCTACCAACATAATAACATCATTGTTTATTTTCCAGATTTAAGGTGATCAATGATACGATATAAAACAATGTTTATTTATTCATTGGACGCCCGTAGGAGTTTTACAAACATAATAAATGTCGTACAATAATAAAGTAAAAGCGGAGTAGGTACATAAGTTAGGTAACATTATAAAATAGAAACTTAATATTACAGAAATTCATATCAAATTCACACAGAACTAATTATTTTTGTTAAAATTAATTGGAAATATTTTGTTTGAACCACTATTTAATATGTAAATATTAATATGTTTTTACATATATTTTGAAATAATAATAATAATGACAATAATAATAATAAACATTTCTACCATGTTATTTCCTTTCGTTTTCGATTTTGTTTAAATAAAAATTCTAATACAAATTTATTATTCAATATTTTACAAAAAAATATATTTTTCAATTATTTTTAATTACTTACTTACCTATTTTCTTCACTTATTGTTATTTTTTGTAAATGTTTGTAATTTGTCTATTCTTACATTATTATTTTTATGTTTATTATTTGTTTATTCTTGTAATTATTTCTCAGTATACTGTGCATCCTGATGAGCGAAGCTTCACTTCCGAAACATGTTGATATTTATATATTAAATAGTGGTTTACACAAAACATTTCCTATTAATTTGATTGAAAATGACAGCACGAAGTGATTTTGCATTTATTGAAGATGTAATTATTTTTGCTTTGATGCGGTTTGGAATATGTCGAAAAGGTCTCTGTAGGTATTAGCAAATGTTATAAAATGATTGATATTTGAAATTTTATATAAAGTAGACACGCATGGCGAGAAATTTCAATCTCTTTGAGATAAACCTATCATATGCTGACAAGCTACTTCCAGTGGCTTAGCGGGTATAAGTTCCCACTGTATATAATTTATATTATACAATAAGAAGTAAAAAATATTGCAATCTAAAGTAACCGATTTTTTGACCGTGGCTGAGTTGTCAAATGCGTCGTGTTCCCATCCAGGCGTCGTGGGTTCAATTCCTCGGCTGGCGAAGTCCTCCATAAATATCTTCCGCTTTCGTACGAGATTTTCAAATATTGTCAGGTTATTCGTAACTCGGCAGTGTTTGTTTGTCTCTCTTTAAAAAAAGTAACGTTTCTCCGCATGGGTAGGCAGAGCTGTTGTCAAGACAACTCTTTCTTGTCACACACCCCTTGCTTCATTTACACTCATACATCGTCTCATAGTACTATTTTGTTATTCCTCACGACATTAGCCGCAAGACGTCCAGGAAACCGTTTTGGACTGAAGGCGAAAGAGTCTTCTATCACGATACTCCTCTGTAGAGTCGTGGCGAACTCAGTGGCAGACCTCGAACGTGAAAAACATGCACCTTGTTGTAGACCCTGCTATTAAATTGCCAGGGTTCTCTTTCCCTCGGAAGACCTCATTAAACCGCATCCGGTGCAGTCACAGCCGTTATGCGTATATGATGCATACATGGGGTCTAAAGGATTCCGAACTTTGTGAATGTGGACACATTCAAACAGCAGAACACATAGTATAAGAATGTCCTCTTCATCAGTTTCTCTATGCCACATTTGTTCTGAACGAAGTGACTCCCGATGCCGTCGACTGACTGAATAACCTCAGCATCCCACTATGACCTCCACCAACTCTCCTCCATCATACGAAGAAGAAGAATGGCATTACCCGAATCAAATATTTGATACACTTAATCGTCCCATATCTTCGTCGGGCGTCCCACCCTTCTTCTACCATTCACTTTCGCGTTATATATTTTCCTGACACTCATTTCTCCGTTTATCTGCTTTACATATCTAAAACATCTAAGCGTCCTATTCCTAATCTTTTTCATTACGCTTACATCATCTCCTCTGTTTTCCGGATCTCAACATTTGTAATATGGTCATAGATGATAGTAACACACGTACGCCTTAAGGATCTCATTTCTACAGCGTTAAGTTTACTAACATCCTTCTTCCGCTAGTTCCATACCTCACTGCCGTTCATCAGGGCTGGAATTAGCACTCCATATTGGTGTCTTGCTTCTTTTGACACAATATTATTAGCGAATACAGCATATTCTATGATGCGTAATATAAAAAAAGGTTTTTTTTTTAGTATCAAAAGTGTTATTTCAAACATTTTTTCCCGTACCCCTGTTTTTACTCATATCAATAGAATGGACACTTCATTAGCCTCGTGTCGTTCAGTTTTTGCGAATTGTCTTCCCTCAAAATATGTCCAGTTTTCCAGATTTTTGCGGATCTCTCCCATTCGAAGTCGGCATTTCTCTTCAGGTCGTCAACCTGTCTTGTTTTTGGGCGACCTACGCTTATGCATAATAAGCGTAATCCAATTTAATTTGGAAGATTGTGACAGTAATGTTCCCTAGCTTTATCTTTTAATCCATTAAATAGTTTTCCCGCTTGGCAAAGCGACACTTAGCATGCTTCATTTTATGGGTTCCATGACAATTCGGCACAGTGATAAAATGGTATACTTTTGAAAAGCGATATAGTCATTAAAAGAACGAAAAAAAAACTAGCCTACGAACCTAATCTATCTTAGTCAACCAAGTATTTTTTTCATCATTTTCATGACTTCATATCACTTCACTTCACTTCAAAAGTGTCCCGATTTATCACCGTATCGAATTGTCCGGTTACACCTTTTATGACTCTTTTGGTTCAGGTGTGTGAACTTTTGCACCAATCGGCATTGGACGCCAATTTGATTTAAAAAAAAAAACGCTTGAACAGGCCCTGTTAAGCGCCTAATGTCGACTCGTCAGCGGTTTGTCGTTTGTTGATTCGATCAAGTTGGATGTTTGATCGATCGTCGATTGCTGTCAAACATAACGGTCATAAGTCATAACAAATTAACCGAAACGGGCGGTTGCCGTCAAACATAACGGTCATAAGTCAAAACAAATTAACCAAAACGGGCGGTTGCCGTCAAACATAACGGTCATAAGTCAAAACAAATTAACCAAAACGGGCGGTTGCCGTCAAACATAACGGTCAAAAGTGCCAATGGTAGGTTAAAAGTAACCAGTTGAAAATACAGTGATGCAGCGGGTGGAGGGGGCTACTTAAAGAAAAAAAAAAAAAAAGAAAATATTCTAATAGAGTCTAACTAAATTGCTACTTAATGGTAACTTACTACTTAATCCACTATCCACGCGCGGACACTGACATAAAATTAACCAAACGGTTTAGTTGTCACTATCACTGTCCTTGCTACTGGCTACGTGTAACATAGCCACAATTTTCCGATTTGTTGACGATATTAATGGTGACGGGGAGTAAACAACTAGTCCTTAGTGCCACCGTAATTATTTTCATGGTGTTTTTTAAGATGTTAATCCCAAGTCACACTTTTTTTCTCCATAAGCCTTCTGGCATCCAGGTTTGGTCACAGGTCTTTCTTAATTGTCTCAAGTTTTCACGACTCTGCGGCTCTCACTCATCTGTAGGCTTCACGAAAAGGTAAATTAAGAAACTGACGGCTTCTGTGGTTGAGTTGTTACGATCCCCGGCTACGAATCCGGAGGTCACGATAAATTTTATTTGATTAATTTGTATTATTTCACAATTTACTCATTAAAAATAAAATATAGTACCTATATTTGCGGCACGTTCTAGAGTGGAAGATAATTTCAGTATCACCCCTGTAAAAGACCACGATTCGGGATCGAAACGTTGTTTGAAATGGTTTTAGCTGTGTTTGGTGATCTCAATAGCTAGGTGCTTTCCCACCTCCCTCTATCTCATTTCCTTTCTCTCCCCACTACCTTCAGCCTCACAATATTCCCCAATTTGGGATGCCATAGTCTCAACGGTTGGGAGTAATTGGGACTCTAGTGCGGTACTCACATAAAAATGCTTATTATTCAGATATGAATTTATTTATTTAATTTCATTAAATTTAAATATGACACTTACCGAGGTAATTTCTGCAGAATCCTATCATCTCTTCCCCTGGTACGCTCTCCTATCGGGGGTTGGTTATCACCATGGTAATCGTCACCTTGCAGGCTGCGGCACGGAGCAAAACTTCACTAGAGGTGGGCGGTTTAATTAATTTTTCAAAATAACCGGCACTGTCACAGTTTCTCAAAATAAACGGTTACTCGAAACTTTTTAAAAATATGGTAATAAATTAGAAAAAAATTAAATTAAAACGGTTGCGCCGAAAGCGTTTCACGCGAAAGTGTTTCGTAGCAACACACGGTCAGCAACGCAGTTTCGGACGGAAACGTTTCTTTGCAACGTGTTACGGCGTATCGCGGACGGGCGTTTATTTTTTTCGAAAGCGCTACGTAGCAACAGTCAGCGACAGAGTTTCAGGTGAAAGGGTCACACGTTTTTTAAAAATCGGTTTTCCCGAAATCCGCGAAACTGTTACGAAAAAACGGTTTCACATTATTTTACTCTGCACCAATTAATACGTTGTACCTTTGTAGAAATAGTTTGTTCCATATTGCTAGTTGATTCCTCACTGTTACACTTGTGATTACGTAACGTTGCCGCTAGAATAACCCCGAGGTGTTCCGGTGCACTTGATCTTCAATTCTTAGTAAAGATATAGTACACCAAGATTAAAGGTCGCGGTATAAACATATTTATAGGCACTGAAAAGTGATTACCGCAGTTAAATGCTGACGTTTTAAACATCACATAAAGTACCACTTAGTATTAGTGGTAATGTATGTCTGTTCTTCAGAACTCACGGTTAATAGTTCAACTAATCGGAGTTCTAGAAATCTTTGTTCGATGTTTTGGTTTTTTTTTCATTTCAAGTTGCCTTTGCATATCGTACAAGAATGCTGTGATATAGGCACTTGTACATAGACAGCTATATATTCAATATAATATATTATTTTGTATGTATTGGTTTTACAGCAAATAAATGCATACACAGCACATTAATGGTAATGTTTTGTCCAATTTTAATATTAAAAAAAAAAAAAAATTGCTGAGAGTATTTCTTCTTGAAGACACAATCTTAGATAACATATCGGCGGTGTTTAGAAATAACCTGATAACTGCATTATTGCTTATTTTGTGTTACGTGTAAAAATATGATTAGTGGGGTATTTATTTTCTATTGGTAAAATCCTGATATTTCTATTTAATTTGAAAAAAAAACCTTAACACCATGATCATGCGATGATATGCGAACGATCATAACGATTAGTTTGGTCAAAACCTTACAAAGATCTATACCGTTTTCTACTAATCAGTTAATTAACCTTAGAGTAACGGTATATTATTAATCTAAATATAAATAATGGTGTCTCAAAAGAAAACAATATTTCAAACATTAATAATTTTAATCATTGAAGAAGATAATATTAACATAACCTAAATGAAAGATGAAACCGGACAAAAGGACAGAAACTAAAAATATTTCAGTCGCATCTGGGACTCGAACCCAGGTCCTTTGCCTATCCGGGGCAACGCTCAACCGACTTAGCTAATGAGACAAGTTCAATTTGTGTCATCTTCATCGATATCATATCTCAAATTCAAGATTTGTGAATATTATCTTCCATTTTTAATCTCATATTATTGGCAGCTATTTTTATGATGTTTACAAAGTTCTACCCGAACTCAATTGCAAACTTAAACAGTGTCTCGGATTTACATCCGACTTTTTTATTTATATGAGACATCTATTGACTTTTTGTAAAAGCCTAAAGAATTCAATTTTTAATTATTAATTATTTTTATTGAGATTTAAGAACCTCATCGTAATATTTAATCATTGAAGAAGATAATATTAACATAACCTAAATGAAAGATGAAACCAGACAAAAGGACAGAAACTAAAAATATTTCAGTCGCATCTGGGACTCGAACCCAGCTGTCAAAAATAGCTGCCAATAATATGAGATTAAAAATGGAAGATAATATTCACAAAATCTTGAATTTGAGATATGATATCGATATGATACGATATGTCCTTTTGTCCGGTTTCATCTTTCATTTAGGTTATGTTAATATTATCTTCTTCAATGATTAAATATTACGATGAGGTTCTTAAATCTCAATAAAAATAATTAATAATTAAAAATTAATAATTTTAATATCAAGGCATACATTTCCAAATAGATTAATTACATCGAAGGAAATGAGTTTAGCGTTGAGGTATTAGGTAACCTAATAACCGTAAATATTAATTCTAGTATATTGAATAACCAATTATAGATATTATCCAGGGAATAGCTTTGTTCTTCCCGAAAATCCACTAATTACCCGTTACCCTTTGGTCGGCTCCCACCCCAACACCTAAATATTTATGAATGTCTATAATTATTTTGTATCTTAGTTTAATGTTTAGTATTAATATATTCCCGACGAAGAAAAGGTACTTTCGAAACCGGTCGATTATTATATTAAAATTGAAGTGGTTCAAAACAAATTTATGCGTTTATATTATAATTATGGCAATCGACAAAGTAAATGCTTTTACGAAAATGCGTTAATAATTTATATTTTCGGGAAATCGATAGTTTACATTTGAACATTTTATGCATATTTAGTATACCGAAAATTTAACAATTTAATGATTTTATTGTTGTGCCTTTACCTCCAATAAGACAAGATATTAAAATAAAAGCAAATGAAATTTATAATTAAATAATATAAAACAAAAAATCACTCGTTTCAAGAACCTATAAGAAAAATATTATATTATGGAGTTCTTATTCAGGAGGAAATTGAAGAGGTCGATATATATTAAGAGGGATATAATATAATAACAAGATAGACAAAACAACAACAACAAAACACTCATGACTATTCAGAAATAAGAAATCAAAAATAAAGCATAAGAGAATTATATAAAACAACAACAGCAAAAACTAATATTTCTACCCTCTTAAGCAAAGCCCGCATACGTATTTTACTTGAACGATGATTCCGCGGTTTAAACTTTCAACCGTTACTGTATTTCATGACCACGGCGCTACGAATTTGGAGAAAACTGGGCAATAAGTATCTACCTGGCTATTCAGATTTGGCAAATAAGCACACCTCAAGTCATTTTAAGTAACGCATCGTTTCGATTCTAAAAGGTAATTTTTCATCGGGAGAAAAATTTTTCCTCTCTACAGTAAAATTGCCCTTTTTTTCACAAAATATTACTATCGCCAAAACAGGCGAATCGCTACGTAAACTTGAGATTCATCATCTGCTAGTTAATTCAGTAGATAAAATCTGGTAATTACCTTGTCAATCTTATTCAGTGACGAATTTCACAAAAAAATTCGAAACAGTTTTCATTTTATGTTTGAGGAAATATTATTCCTCCAAGCATTTTCTATTATATCAGTTTTTTATGTAGCACGTTTACATTGATAAATTAATTTTGAATGAAAGAATTTATTAAATCCCGTCGAAACGACCCAAATAAGTTATTATTCCTGCTGTAGCTAGTGGCGTGGGTTTGGTCAGAACTTTTGTTATTTTGGTAATATAACTTTATATTTGTCTCGCATAGAAAGCTATCATGAGAATATTCGCGTGTACGACAAACAATGCATTGATAAAGTGTCATAAGAAAAAAAAACTTTTATTAATACTACCGATAAAGATACCAAACTTTTTTTGTCGAAAAAAAACATTAATTTCGAAAAAAATATCACGGCACGCCACTGGTACCTATTCTGCGTAATTCCGTTCTAGTAGGGCGTCGGGACCAAACCAATCAATTTGACAGTGGCGTTTGTGGTGGTTGTTCTGTAAACAATACGTTTTTTTGCATTGATTAGATCCACCCCCCCCCCCCACACTTTATATAATATCTGCATGCTGTTGTTCAAACATTGTTGCTGATTTGATAGTAAATAAGTTGATGACACATCATTTTATTTTTATATTAGCGTAATTTGAAAATGATTGATGCTCTTAGGAGAATATTATGGATATTCAGCGCGCATGCATTTTTTCCATTGCAGGATAAAAAGCTGGTAAAGCATGCGACAAATTTTTAATAATCAAAAAGGAGATTTTTTCACGAATTTCGTAAAGATCTTGAACGCCCATTTATTCAGTTGGCCATAACAATCGGTGAAATATGGAAATAAAAAATATATATTTGGAGCAACTGTATCTTATATCGCAATGTTATTTATTGTCTCAATCACCGTTACGACGTTGCAGTTTTTCTTTTGGCGTCGTTAGTCTAGGTGTTGTGAAATGAATAATTTGTGTTTGAATATCTTTCTGTTGAATCGGCATACAGAGTGATCAGCCCATTATGATGTATTATTTTAGGTTATTGATTTAAAAAATCGATATTTCTTGAATTATATTCTCATCTGAGTACCTACCGCGCTGCTGAAAAGCATAAATTCACAAATACTCGCTAAAGACGTTTTTAGACTATACTTTTTTCGTCCAGTTTCCATGTCAATTGTCTTTTTCTAAGAATATTTCTATAGAATTTTCTAAAGAAAAAACAACTCATGAACAATCTGGACGAAAAAAAGGATCGTCGAAGAACGCCTTAAGGCGATCCACCGGCTACAATTCCGACGAAATCACGCACTCCTTATGCAGGTGGCAACAAGGATGAAAGTACCGCTTAACATCGGCCGCATGTTTCGATTTACACAAAAAAAACCATCACACAAATACGTGTTTTATTTTATTCTGTAAAGCACACATAATTATTAAAATGTTTTACGGTCGTATTCTAATAAACTTAATTTATCACAATGAACAATACGACAATATCGGAAAGGGAGTTCGTAAGTAGGAGATGTTGAGCTTTAAACATTGTTTTTAGGTCTGATACTTATAAAGACACACCAAAAAAATGTACGGTTAAAAGAAAGGCCAAGGTGTGTTCTACATGCAGAATTATTTAAATTATCTATGATATTTCTAGGCCATCAAATTCTTAAACCGAAAACAAATGATTTTGCATTACTTCCCATTGCATCGCCTTAAGGCTCGGTCATACGGACCTGCATATTATAAAAGTGGCAACGAAATCGTGTAATTTTTTGTGACGAGGTGTTTTCAGTGAGTAACTCAGCGAATATCTTGTCAAGAAGCGATTTTTTTTGCTACTCTTCAAACAGCAACAACGAAATCGCTCAATGGGACCGAGCCCTTACTTTCGGCTCCCATACGTTGTAGAGCTTTAGGGCTCTCGATGGTATCACTCCATTTCGACGATCTCTTGCTTTTTGCTCCCAGCAATTATCTTTCAGTATCTTCAGGTAAACTATAGAGTTGACCGCGGAAAACTGACTTGGCCTGCCTTATACCACATGGCTTGATTTCGTACACCGCCCTAATGGCTATGTCCTCTCCCACTCAATACAGGTTATGGGGATTGATGGACCAAGGAAGTGTCTATGTTTTAGTTGTTCCTACGTTTCCACTTTCCTATTGCGATTCCTTATCTAGGATCAACCAAGCACTCTATTTTCAATATAGGTTCGTTGTTGCGACTTACTTAGTTACCGTTTATAATAAATAAATAAATAAATACACTGTATGTAAATACTGACAATGATATTGCATAACATTTTACGAAGTTTTGTATACACGTGATCTTGGTTCTATGCCGAATGTATCAGCACGCGCCGACAAAGCGTGACTTTATTGTATTACCTTCTTTATTCTAAATAAGCTCAGGAATCTCTGGTTAAAGTTTGTTGGGTACGTGCTGATACATCTGTATAACATTTTTACGGGAATTGTGTATCGCAGGCCTTTTCGGAGCTAGGTTTTTTAAAACTATATTCTTCTGTATTGTTGCAATCGCTCATGTTGACCCCGAGGTATGTAAAATAGTGCGGTTTTATATATTTACTTCTCATACTTGGTAGGCTTTTGACGTCAGCATTGTGTGGATTCTATTTTTATTGTTAATATTTATCCATTTTGTCTTATACTTGTGTATCTGCCACTAAAAAAATTCCTAGCAAGGCCGGGTACACATCGGCTAGTAATATATAAATAAGACTCTATCCAGATTACAATTGAGTTCTGGATGAAACTTTGCAATCATCATAAGGATAGCAGCCAATAATATGGGATTTATAAAAATGGAGGATAATATTAACAAATCTTGAACATGAAGTATGATATCGGTGTAAATGGCGTAAATTGAACTGGTCTTATTAGCTAAGTTGGTTAAGCGGTTACCCCGGATAGGTAGAGGTCCTGGGTTCGAGTCCCAGATGCGACTGAAATATTTTTAAGTTCTGTTGTTTTTTCGGTTTCGTGGTTCATTTGGGATGTGTTAATATTATCTTCTTCAATGATTAAAATATAAATAAGAGATTTAGTTTTTTTTTTCAAATTGGTATTGATCACACTTCTTGCGATTATTCATTCAGTGTTGGCGCAACACGGGTAGTAGTAGGTGGTACCGTGTAACTTTTTCAAGGACGATTCGTTCATGCTATTTATGAGTATATCACTCTAGATCTTTTTTGCGCAAGTTTGACGTTCGATCCAGCAGAAGCGGGTGAAAATAACGCACCTATTTATAATATGTGATGAAAAATATATTGATAGTATCTAACTATTCAATGGCGTGCATTGCTTTATGACTAAAGGTAGGCTGTGCGTAGTTTTTTTAAAGTTGTTCGGGTATGAGTTGTGTATCGAATATTTTTTATATTTTATTATAATCTTGAGCGTACAAGTTCCTTACCAAATTCACGAAAAAACATTTTTTTCCTTTTAACATAATCATTCAAGAAAAAATATAATAATTCATACAGATTAATAATTCATTTGTATTGTAACAATTTATTTTTATAATACATATAATAAATATGTACTTTTATGTCAAAATTTTTTTATATAAATATGTACCCCATAAAAAGCTATTTGTTATTTAGATTTTTTAAATTTTTTTTTTATTTGAAAGAAAGCAGTCACTTTGAGGTTTAACATATTAATGAAATAAAAAAAAAAAATCACTTTGTTTATAACCACAAAATTTATCCAATTTTTATGAATGCCGACCGGTTTCGCTTAACACATGCATCATCAGGGTACAAAATTAAAAGTAATAAAAAAATACATACTGTGTGTTTATATATACAAATATAATGAGACAAAACGAACAAAGAAACATTGAGAAGGCATGAAATAGAAATGTAACATAATAACAATGAGAAAGAGACAGATGTGTACATAAGGGATTGCAATGGAACACCTGAACAGGTGATTAAGGGATAATGGGAAATTTTATGAGTTTATGGGAAATATACCTAATATAGGGTTGTTGTACACACTTAATTGATTATTAAGAATTTTGCTTTTGGTTTTAACTGCTTTTTTAATTCGAGTGATTCCAAATTATTTGCCATTTGCATTCAAATATTAGCACCGGTGCTTTGATTGAAGGTATGATCTTTATCAATCAGTATTTTTTTTTAATTTTGAAAAAAAATCAAGAAATCTTATCTTTTCTGGTAATTTATTGAAGAATTTTATTCCTAGGTATTTGTAGTTTTGTTGACTCAAAGTTTTTTTACAAATTGGAATCCGTAACATATATCTTAGATTTTTATGTTTCAGAATGGTTCAGTTATATTTAAAAAATCTTGCATTTTGATCAGAAATTTGACGTATTTTTTTATTATGTTTAAATTTATTTTTGTAGTTCGTTTTTCTAACGGTAGGCACAGCTTCTCAGCCTTTATGAACTGCATGCCGTTCTCTCTATTGTAACAATAAATCAAGTTGAATAAAAGTTGAATAGGCTTGCATTGACGATCGTCCTCAAGGATCACCGCAATCATACCGGCGATCACACTTATATTTTTTGATTGGGTACTACGTACACGGAGGTATAGTGAGTTGCAATCATTTTCTGCATTCCATATTCGCACTCAAGGTTTTACGAAAATTCGCCGACATATCTATTGCTTTGCAGCAAAATATAGACATTTAATAAAGTTGAAATTTTTTTTTTCATTTCTATGGCAACACCATTTTTTTTTCATTTCTATGGCAACACCGAGTTAATTTGTCTTTGAAATGTGTTCTTCAACACTTTAAGACCGGCTTCGGTTCTTCACGTAATTTTTTTTCTTCACATATATTATGTTCGACAAAACAAGGCAAAACATCATGATTAATTTTTTAACATATTTTTATTTATAATTTTGATTTGTGAATTTGATTTTGTTTTTATTTATTTATCTAACATCAAACACAGGGTTATTTAGGTATATACATTTCAGTAATACAACAAAAATAATCTTTAAATATGATGTAGAATCACTTCCATTACTATTACTTACATACGACTGGTGAAACTAAATTCGGTACCAAGTAAGTGTGTGTGATCCAGTTTTGCGACCGCTTGTAATTAATTAATGGCTTCACCAAGGTAACCAAACACGATAATAAAACCCTAATCCCAATATTGACAACAACCAACGGGCAAATTTACTGTTATTGTTACAAAGTAATAAAATCCTAAGACTGATTAAAACCGTTAATATTATTACTTACAGTTATTTTAAGAAATTGTTTAGATATGACATAATACAAATATCCACGGACCGCACAGTGAATCGATCAGAACATGCTAGCTAGACAATAAAATTATTACAATTTTTTATTACATGAAATGGTGTCACTAACAAAAAAACTGTATTTTTTAACATTTTTGTTTAGCTCACACGTAGCACATTATGTCAATTTTTGTCTAAAAAAGAAGAGTATATTTATAAATATGTGATTGAAATCATGCTAATAATACATACAACACATCACAGAAGGTCATAGCTTTAAAACGAAGGATTTAGCGTTATTTTTTTTTAAATCGCACCGGCTTTTTAATGAATAAAGCTCAGGCTTCTCAGAAGTTCATGCAAATTTTCAAGGAGTAGTTAAAAAAACTGAAATCGAATTTTGGCTACCAACTATAAAAAATATGTTGATAATAAAGTGTTAACTTGAATTTGATAATACCGCGAAGCACAATGTTCGTTTCGAACTTTTGACATCACATAGCTCCTTAGGGTGAATTGCCTTATACAATTTTTTTTTTTTGACATTTGACGTTTCTCGATAATTTGAAAAAACAAGACAAAAAGTAGCTTATAATTACTAAAATAAGTTGGGTTCTCTTCAGCTCCATTCAAAAGATCCAATAAACATGTTTTGACATTCGAAAACGGAAATATACATTTGTCATTAAATAATTGAATCGCGTAAAAAAGATCGAAAACTAATAATGACATTTGATATTTTTGTGACGTTTGTTCACCCTATTGACACTTTTTATAACTAGTTTTCTGCTGAGGAGAACTTTAATCCAAAAAAATCGATATCCTAAATTGATCGTAAATTTGATCGAGAATATCGTTGGGAAGAGCGTATTTGTGCGTTTGAACTGTGCTGAGGCAAAATTTCGACTCAGCCGTTGCTCTGTAGGGTTGGGAAGAACGGATGTAAGGCCCGGTATTTCAGTAATTTTTAGTAAGTTCGCTTATCTTCTCAGGTTCTATCTGACGAATGTAAATTTGCAGTGCTGTCAACTTATTTGACATGTCTCTTATTGTATAAATATCTCTGTAAATATAGAGTTCATACTTTAGGTGTTCCTCAGCATTACATTTGTGTATTTAATTTATAGGTGTATTTAGTTATTATATAGGTATGTCTGCGTGCGTTGATAACTTATCGAATGGTGCGGCAGTGAGCGAGAGGGGTACGGGGTTTCGCTTACCGTGCGATGATGGATGTTCGTCAGTAGTAGCCGGCGGTCTGCCGCCTGTAATAGATCTATCATGCATTTTATGCGTGGCCGATGTTTTTATACACAATATTTTACTTATGCACATAATGTATTATTAATAAAATGATCTACATAAGTAACAAATGTGAACTATTCGTCTTTATCCAACTTGTGTATCCTGTACATTGAGTGCACAGCATTGAGAATTTCTAGCACCGTAAGGGAAGGGTTAAAAAGCGACTAAAATTCTGGACGTAGGGATCATCCTGGTGAGAGACCGTCATTCATAATCAAAACTTTATTTGAGCCATTTAGGGTGACTAGATGAGAATAGCCAGTTTAGCCAGGTTCTTTTTGATCTCCATCTTCTGATGTTCCCTTCTTCTTTCCAAATTCGGATTGTCGTCTTACTTGATATGCAATTAGGATTGTTGAGCCGTGATTTAAAAAAAATCAAAAAAGTAATGAAGTCTATAATCGACTAATATTTTAGTTCCCTTAATAATAATATTACCGGCCGACATCATTTCTAATTTTGTGTAATTTTTGTTCAGCTTGTTAGGAATATGTAAATGTATGTACATAATAACCGTTACTTTTATAAACACAAATTCACGGCAATAATACGTCAATCTATTAGGCATGCACTGAAGTACCCACGCACGAGTGATAGCAAAATCATATTATGTATTTTTATGAGTAGGTTGGTATCGATACGTGCAAAACTGAAACCGAAACACGTGCTATGCAAATGTATGAATTTTAAGTTTAGTAGGTGGCAATTTTTATACTGAACATTAGATTTTTTAACAAGTCCCAACTGTCTGGAGCCAGTGGGACATGTATCACAAATAAGGGTATGTTGAGAGGCTGAATGGAGTGGGGAATTTGAACCACTAATCGGTGTGCACAAATACATTCAAACGTGCGCTCTTTAAAATGATTTATCTGTACAGTAGAAGCATTATAAAGAAATTCTTGCTTGTATAGTGGTGTACTGTATCGTAGGACTACTAAGGGATAAGGGGAACCTGCGAGCGGGTGTTCTAAACTATTTCGAGCGAAGTATGAAACACTATCGGTGTGCACAAATGCATTCAAACGTGCGCTCTTTAAAAGGATTTATTTGTACAGTAGAAGCATTATAAAGAATTCTTGCTTGTGTAGTGGTGTCCTGTATCGTACGACTACTGCAGGGTAAGGGGGGCTATGTAAGGGTGTTCCAAACTATTCTAACCAGTTGAACCACTTTCGGTATGCACAAATACATTCAAACGTGCGCTCTTTAAAATGATTTGCCTGCACTACATTGAATAAGGTGGTCATTTGGTCATTTCTTGTGCTATTTCGGTAGTTTTAGTCAATTAAAAGGCTAGTCAATCCCGACAATGCTTTCTTTCCGTTTCATAGATATGTATGGATATATGCAGAGGAGTGCATTCTATATAGGCATATAAATACTGCCTACCCCACCTTTCTCACATAAAAATATAAGTAATATAAAAATTTATAAAAATATTGCAAGAAATCAAACTACAGTTTCAAAAATATGCGTGAAGTTCCAGCTTCGAATCACAGCGTCATCTGTTTTGTTTTTAACCAAAACATAACATTTTAGCAGGAGACGGAATATGTATGAAAAAGCAAGCAGACATGTAATTCGCTATTTTCCTATTGTCTTCCCTCTACCCCAGTGATGTACAACCTTTTTAGCCGGAGGGCCAACTTATCCATTTTCAATATATTCGAAGGCCTCAATTATTATTAATCTGAAATTTTAAGGAACATGGAGTAGCATACTAACAGCTTGACATGGTTAACTTTCCAGGGGCGTCACTAGTGGAGATTTTAAATATTTTTTTATGGGCAGCAATGAAATTTTTTTCATCTCTTGAGGACAAGCAAATAAATCTTGCCGATTTTTATTAATCTGAAATTTTAAAGAACATGTATAAAAAATACTTGTAATTTTAAGCCGGTGAACCAACATATTGAAGTCAAACAAGTTTGTCACAATACCCTTTCGTATTTTTTGTAAGACAGAACGGAAACCGTTAAATATTTTGATCATAGCACCCAGAAATCCAAATGATTACTATTAAATAAAAACTCACTTCCGTCACTTCTGTTTTTAGAAGCAACATTTGGTTGTGTACCCCTATTAAACGGAACCTATTCAAAATATCAATAGAACTCACAAGGAAACCGTCGCAGTCGAAAAATTTTCTAAGCCCAAGGTTAAACCAATAAAATAATGCTGTTGTTTTCTTTTATTTACTTTAAGTGTGCCACATCAAATAGTCTCTCGGGTCGCGAGTCGTGCATCACTGATCTGCCCACTCAAAGCCCCATATTAACATTTAACAACAATAACATTTTCTTCTTCAAACTACTTTTGTACATGTAATTACATTGTTTGCATCGCGGAGCACAAACTCAAAGCGTATTTTATTAAATGAACTGATTTTCCTTTGCAACAGGGAAGGGAATCACCCGGAAGACCACAGCAGCATCACGTACCGCAAGCTACTCGAGGAGGTATGCCGCTTCGCCAACGTACTCAAGAGCCACGGCGTGGGGAAGGGTGATCGAGTGGCCCTTTACATGCCCATGGTCTTGGAGCTGCTCGTGGCCATGCTCGCCTGCGCCCGCATCGGGGCCGTGCACACCATTGTCGTAAGTTTCATTTTCTTTTATTAGTACAGAAATGTATTATATCTCTTCTTGAAATGTTGCCCCATTGCTGAGGATCATGACTCCCACTCCAATTGGCCCGATAAGACCTGACGTTCCGGATGCCTGTGATATTTGATCAGTACTGTGAGCTTCTTCAGATTCGAGTTCTCAGTTTGGCGAGCAACGTCCAAAGTGTCTTGGAAACGTTATAAGCAGACAGTTGATAGCCTATTTTTTTAGGCCAGCTCTTCCAGAATGGATTATTGCGTCTAGCTGTCTGTGGAATCCTGAGCATTCTTCTCCAGTACCACAATATATCGAGGGTAGGGATTGATAGATTTCTTACTAGGGTTTTGCAATCTCTAATCGAGGGTGCCTATATATTTCCTTCCCTTGGCTATAAGAGTCTGAAGAGTTCCAGTCAACTAGTCACTTTTATTTACAGTACATATTT
>JAHDVE020011366.1:0-43733 GCA_022606495.2 Halesus radiatus | reverse complement strand
TTAAGCGAAACCGGTCGGTCGTAATAAAATTAAATAAAATTCTCGTGGTTATAAACAAAGTTATTGTTTTATTTTCATTAAATTTTTTTGTTGTTTAAAATTGAGTTCTAAAAAAAAGATAATATTATTGTAATATTGATAAGATTGAGTTACATATCACTCAGCTTTATGAGGTTATTATTTATCAGGTGTGCGCTTTGGTTCCTTCAACCTCCCGATAGCTGATGACGCTGCTGACCTAAGGGAGAACTGCCGTGAATTGGTATTTTCAGGAATACACAGTTCTGATAAGTAAGCCGGGGCCATTCCGTTAAGTGACTTAAACACCATCCAGCAGAGCTTGAACTGCATTTCTTTCATTCTACTGTGCGGTCAAAAAAACATAGAAATTTTATTTATGCAATAATTTCCTTGTAATACGCGGACGTGAAGCCATTATTTGGTTATTTGATGTGGCAGGTAATCCCAACCAACATCGGCTAGAGCCAGCAGCTTAGTCATTCATAGCGAAAATTTTCTAATTAATTTGCTGTTTTTCCTACTGCCTACCGTGATTAAAAACTCTGTGTACGCCGCTGGTATTAACCATACCTACGTCGTGAAAATAAGTATTTTACTATTCCGTCCTTATGCGCAGCGTTATATTTACACCGTAATTATAAGTAAGAGGGAGTATATCTGATAGTTCACCGTCAGATAGTAGTTGTTAAATCGGTTGGGTAGGTCAAATCTATTTTCACTCTAGAAGTTAAACCGCCGTAAATGTGAATATTATACTATAATATATCCAGTTGTGACACGTGGCAGCAAACACCTGGGGCTTAAAGCCTGGCAGATCTGTCTTCCCCTTACCCCTCTCGTCCCCTAACCTCATTCCTTACCGACTGTCTGTGCTCTGTTATAGAGATGTAACGATGCAGCGGAAGGATGAGTTTCATTTACTTTTTACGTCATTTTCTTCTTCTCTTCGTAATGTCTATTGCCCAGATCCTGAGAGCCGTAGTGTTTTTTTACACTTCTGTACTTCTCTTTTAAGCAGTACTTAATAATAATAAATGGATTAATTCTATAGCGCCGTTTCCGTGAGAAAATAACCTCAAGAGCGCTTTACAAAATAATTTATTTAACCTATACCTTTTCACTTAGACTTATATGTAATAATTTACATATTAGATTTATTACTAATGGCTTACAGCTAAGATTTATAACTAGAAACTACCTAATTCAGACTAGATAATTAGTGACTTACATCTAAGACTTATATAGCTAGCGACTTACAACTAAGACCTGTAACTAGTGACTTAAAACTAGTAAAAACATGTTTATGAAGAGGTGAGTCTTTTAAACAATATTGTTGAATGATTAACATCTATGGTTTAGGAATGGAGACTGTTATGTAACAAGATCAGCTACAACATAATAGAAGAATCTAGCCGCGTGTTGGGGGCACCTAGCTACTCGTAAAAGTAATCCTAACATTTGACACAAAGGCGACACTTTCGTTGCAAGTGGCCTACGTGACTTGACACACGAGGGCCCTGCGAGTACGAGAGAGCGACGGCCATCTCGCGCTCACTTAGATTTCGGCAGCCAAGCAGTAAGGTAGATACGGCGTGCCCTTACACTCGCCGCGTAGTTTCTGGCGTCTTTGCCGCAATTGCATCATGTACATTGTAAACTCGTTGTCTTTGCATTAAGCCTAAATATTAAAGCCAGTGGCTAGTGCATTAACTAACATTAACTCTTTTTACGCTGAAGGAACGTGACGCCAATCGCTGACCAATTCATGTAAGCAGATTGTTCACCCCTTTTATGTGCTGTAGTAACTGTGCCCTTTGAAAAACATTCCCGATTTGAGATTCACCAGAGAGAGAGAGATTATCAAGACTCAGATTAGATTAGATGCTGCCCCGTTGTTTTGAACCCCGTATGTATTACCTGTAAATGTTTTCCCTGTAAAATAAACCCCGTCTAGAAATCACGCATCTTTTCACTGGTAGTTAGCAACCTTTTTCGTTAAGTCCGATTTCTGCGACTTTGAGACAGAGCTGTGATGCCCTTACCAACTGAGCTAACCTGGTGGAAGCCTGAGATCAGCCCCGCATCTGGCCTCGAGGTGAGTTAACCTGTCTCTGTATTACTACATTTGCCGACCTAGGTTGGGGCTAGCTCCATATCACTGGCGACCAACGTGGATGGTATCGAGTCCTTCCCTCTTTACACTGTCGCTCGAACGTGTCTTAACTGCCCTCTTTACACTGACGGCCAACTTAGGGTTTGTACTCTTTACAAGACTTACAACTAACATACGAGTATTTACATTTTTAAAAGATTGTGTAGAGAAGCGGAGGGTACACATTGTGTTTAGATGTTTTCGTAAAAGTATTAATAAAATGATTTACATGATAATGTTACAGAGTTGGTGGTTTACATTTTTTTTTAAATGTAAACCACCAAGTGCCTAGAGACAAGTTTTAATTTAGAACTTTTATTAAAAATAACATAATATATGTAAGTACAATGTGGCGTAGAATATTTACCGTATAGTATAAGAGTGCAATCTTATGGGGGTATATATATGTTTGCATTTTTGTGTTTTTAATTTGCTTGATTTTGGGTGTCTTTTCAGGTTATTTTAAAGTGTTTTCTGATTGCATTTGAGGGATCATTAGTATCATTTATTATTTTAATGTCTTTAGGTAGTTTATTGAAAAAAATGATTCCTTGATGTGTGTAATGATTTTCCATAGTGATAATAGGAATTTAAATCTTACGCGATTTTCTGTGATCGATTGATATTTTTGTTTTTATTTTAATATTTGAAGTATTAATTTATTTTTAAATATGTCACTAAAAACTGGAACTTTAAATTCTTCAAATAATAATTTTGTGGAGTAATCCCCAGGTTGTACAATTACAACAGGAATAATTTTAACGATAACTTTTATACTGTACAGTTGACGTAACGCACCGTCCGTATTGGTGTGGAGGGGTACAGATACAGATTTAGTTTATTTATTTGATTTTGCGTCCATCTGGGTTTTGCATGGATTTTTAGAAAATAATATAATAACTATTGACCCACCGAACAGTACAAGTACATAAGGAAAGCCGTTAAAACCAAAAGCTAAAATCTTAATAATCGATTAATTGTGTCCAATAGCCAATAATACGTATATTTCCCACAAACTCATAAACTTCCCATTATTCCTTAATCACCTATTCAGGTGACGCTCTGTCTCTTTAGATACAATATGGTAACCCATTGTGTACACATCTGTATCTTTCTCTCTATTACTATGCTAGATTTAAATTTCATGCTATCTCACTGTTCCTTTATTCTAAGTTATGTTTTGTCTCATCCTGTATGTATATATGAGCACACAAAATGTTTTTTATTAGTTTAATTTCGCACTCTGATGCTGCTTGTGTTAAGCGAAACCGGTCGGGTTGAAATAGATTAAATACATTTCTTGGTTATAAAAAAAGTAATTTTTTATTTCATTAATATGTCAAACGGGGAGAGGAAGGTGGGAAAATACCTGGCTATTCAGATCTGGTCACAAAAACATGGCTAATAACCATTTCAATCAACGTTTCAATTCTGAATGGTGGTCTTTCACCAGGGCGATACTGAGAGTATCTTCCACTCTGTAACGTGCGCAAATATACTATATATTTTTTTTAATAAATTAATTGTGAAACAGCACAAATTAATTAAATATATATATATATTTTTTAATTTAATAGAAATCAAATTTAATAATGCTATTATTGAGTTCTGGAAGTATGTTTAGTTTTTATTATTGTGACAGCTGTTTAGGCGTTTAAGGCCATTTTCAAAAATTTTAATTTGACAGTTTGAAAAGGCCTTAAACGCCGAAACGTCACAATAATAACAACTAAAAATACTTGCAGAATTTAATAATATTATTAAATTTGTTTGACATTAAATTTAAAAAATAATAAATTAAATGGAGTTCTACGAATTAAACACAAAAACAATTGATAAATAAAATTTACTTGCGCACGCCGGAATTTGAACCCGCGAACTTCGGATTCGTAGTTGAGAGCCGTACCCCTCGACCGTTTGTATAATATGTTACATTTTGTCTTGTGTGCTTCATCGGCAGATGGAATTTAATAGTGACGACGATGGCAGAGCTACCAATTTTGTTCACAAACAATAGTAATCAATATTAATCCAAGCATCGCAACATATATTTTAGTTTATTAGATAGTATTTAGTTTCCCCGGAGACTAGGGAAACACAACCCAAGCAGTTATTACATCTCTGTGGGTAATAAAACGAGTGTTTCAGTGAAGGAAACCAAGGAAATTTATGTTTCGGAAGTTCGATGCCACCGCCAGCAAACGTGAGGCTTTTTATCAATGTCGGAGGTGCAGTGGCTGAGCGATTCTGACAAAGTGTCCCCGCTTTGAATATCCGATGTGATGTTTTTGTCTTTTCCGTTTCTACAACATCTCAAGAAACTTTAAACTTGGTGTTGACTTTACGTTTTTAAACTTACTGTCTATTGAAGACGTCGTTACTCTAATAAACATTTAACACAATTTGTATAATGTCAAATGGTAATGTTCCTGCTGGGAATCGTCGCGGTAGGCAAGAAATTAATATTGATGATTTAATCAAGAAAATGCTCGTGCCGCGAATCTTCATGAAAATTTATGCAAAAATATTATTACAATTTACCGAATAGAGAAAGATTTTTATTTTATTTGCTATTTTTTTTTCATTTTGTATGGCGGTCCGTCCTCTCTGCCTACCCCTACGGAGAAACGGCGTGATGATTAGTTAGTTAGTTGATTTCAGCTTAACAGTTTACTTACTAAGGTTAGGTGTGTCAATCGTAGATCTTCGAGATCGCTGATTTGGAAGGTGATTTTCTTACATCCTGCTTTTTTATCGTAATGAATTTTCAATTTGGGAATCAGCTATGGGTACCGCCGCCCCGGGAACCATACAATGGATAGCCAACACCTTTGCCATAGGTCAACCCGAGTGATTCGCTACGTTGGTGACTTAGCAGGAATGCCCGGGTTCATGGAGTGAGGTTTGTCCAGGTCTTAGCGGCAGATGCGTCTGCCCGCCAGCTGCGTGGCTGGCCGGATCGGAATGAATTAATACGTCCGACACTCCTGGACACACTGATCGCCAAATTCCTACCCGCCTCCCGTAAATTTTACTTTACCTTCCCAGAATTTTCTCTGATTGTCCTTAAAAATAGCCTCCACATAGAATCCCCAATGATGATTATTTTCCCCAGGGCCTCCTGTGTGAAGTTAATGCAAAAATAAGTAAAAACAATTTACAAATTCATTTAACTTTTTTGTTTTTTCCGTCCATGTTGTGGTCTTCCCGAAGCCAATAATCTGGTCTGACTTCAATTACACTAAACTAACGACTCCACTCCAATCAGGGGGCCCTGACGGAAATAATTTCCCTTAAGGCCTATATCATCTTTGGGGATGCTGTGTAGATGGTTTTTTAGAGGATAGGAAGGACTGAACTTGAAGGGACCCATATTGTAGGAGAGAGAAAACAAAGAGGCCGGTAGATCATTCCACAGCCGAACTGTTGAAAACAAGAACGAGTCGTAGAAGCGATCCGTTCTTATGTGACAAGTGTCAACCGTGTGCAAATGTTGGTCGCGCGATTGGCGTGTTTCCCGACTATTCACCGGTGCCGAAGGGATCAATGACGATAGTTGATCAGAGCATCTTGCATTAAAATACCGGTAGAACAAGGATAGCATTCCCACCTGACGTCTGTGCTCTTGAAAAATTGCAATCCGTTTGTTAAGATAAGCGAATCTACCAAACGGACCGGCCGATTCTGCACAGAGTCAAGAGTTTTTTTTCAGGTATTTTGGAGCTCCCGACCAGAGGTGGCTACCAAATGCTTGCGATTTGTACAGGCTCAAAAGTTGATAATGACGAATTCAGAAAAACATCAAGTATAAATATATCTTTCCTTTCAGCCTCAACTTCTCCTAAATTCTCATCCTTAACATGTTCATGATAAACATCCTGTTTCCCACCCAGTACTATCTCTGTCTCTGCTTTTCCTTCTCTCTTTCTCTTGTACTGGACATAATTGCTTCATAATTACTGTAACAACTTTTACATGTGTTATAATATTTATAGTGAAAATCCCACTGTTTTTGCAAAAACTAATTGAGTTAACTCAAATACAGTTGTGTGTAATAAAAACTAATATATCTTTATTATAATGTTAAGGGCAAAGAGTTCTCGTGGCGATTGTTGTGAGGCAGAAGAAAGGGAAGCTTAGAAAGTATTTGGCTTTACAGAGCTGATCCCTAAACAGAGTTAAAGCCACTAGCAACGCTTCAACTCTAAATGTTGATCTCTCACCGGGACTGTTTTGAGAGGATCTTCCATTTGTGGAGCCAGTGAGACTATGGCATCCACAAATGGAGTATGTCATAAGGCTGAAGGTAGTGGAGAGATGGAGAGGAGATGGGAAAGGCAAAGTTGGGGAAATGCCTGGCTATTAAGATCTGGTCACCAAAGATGGCTAAAGTCATCTCCACTCTAGAACGT
Source organism: Halesus radiatus (assembly GCA_022606495.2). Classification (NCBI taxonomy): domain Eukaryota; kingdom Metazoa; phylum Arthropoda; class Insecta; order Trichoptera; family Limnephilidae; genus Halesus; species Halesus radiatus. Next base: position 37,148 of record JAHDVE020011366.1, on the reverse strand, counting down.
TCCTCAAACATTGAAGTATAAAGATGGAGTAAACATCGGCGTTCGAAATATGGGTAACTACATGCAGCCAGTTGGCATCATAGAGATAACACGGGCTTCAGTCGATTGCAAGCGTTCGCCGGGTATGGATCTCTAATGATAATTGAAAAATACCTACAAGACTGGACATGTCGTTCTGAGAAAAATAGATAAAGCGATGGTGTAACCGTTCATCGGTTTTACCATAATCAATATTCATGTAAATTGGCTTTTTTAATGTTAAAAAAAATTCAAGGAGCTAATGAAGTAGCCCCCCCCTAAAAACTCTAATACTCCGGGCCACGGCGGCCAGCGGCCAGCCGTGAGGTGCGGGCGTCTCCGTTCGTTGAGTTCGTCAGAAGGATTAGGGCGTCCACGGTCAGAAGGATTAGGGCGACATCGACAACCGCTTCACCCCCTCCCTGCTTCACGCGCAGGAACAATATTTGACAATAATTTCGCAAGAAACGAAGACTCCGTGTACCGCAATGGCCTCAAATATTATTTTTATCGAATTGATTGTGAAGCAACACAAAATTAATTCAAAGAAATTTACACACGCAAGCCGGGATTTGAATCCGGAACAGAGCCACGGAGCTTATCGCTATTCCATGGTGACATTCATAATAGAAAATTGAATGCGCCTAGCAATAATTACAATAACATTGTATTTCTATAGCCAAGTTCTGTGATATTTCACCTTGAAGTGCTCTTCACCACAATACACATTAAAAAAAAAGATTTAGTAGCCCAACCAGGGGTCATGTTTTTAAAATTACTCCCACAGTCCTGTTAGTCCAATAACGCTAATTATTTAACGATTTAGATTAGATTTTACGTTTAGGCTATTTATTGTAACCTTACGTTCACTATCTGACTGAGGCTAACAGTGCAATGGGATAAGAGTGGTGACACGTCCAACTTCGAGGTGTATATACTTACTCTGAAGACTTACCGGACTCTCTCGGGATAGGTGTGGCCCTTATCAGACATGTGTAGATGGATACACATGCAGTTGATGTCAAAGAGGTTTTAGAGACAATAAGTGTATTGAAACATGGAAATATCCAGTGACAGGTAAAGAAGGTAATTGGTTTCTATATCAATTGTAAGCTAATCTTACAGCTAATTGGCTCTGCAACTAATTGGATCTGTAACTAATTGGTCTCTGTAACGCATGACAGGTAACCGATATATGCATACAGACGTCATAATTTGAATATTTGAATTTGCACGATATTAGAAATGTATTCAAGATTATAATTTTGGTTCCTCAATCACAACAGTCCTATGATTTTATTTCAAACGAGTAATATAACAAAGCAATGTTCCACAACTACGTTACATTTAAAATGAAAATAGTTTTGTTCGATTCCTAGATGTGGTCCAGCATTGTGTTCGGGGATTTGGGGGAGGGGGTGGGAGGGGGGGGGAGGGGTGGGAACAGAAACGGATCCGGCATAGAGATTGTGGCATTAAAAAGTCTCCGAGTTATAAAAACACGTGTCCTTGCTTTATTGCTATATTCCGAGGGTTGGCTGCTTGAGAACTACTGTGTCTGTGAACCGTGAGCCGGGCCGAAATATGGTACACGCTGTGGCGGTATGGCCATACGTAACACGGACAAGGGAAGTGCGCAAGGGAGGATTTATCTCCTCTGTTCTTATTGTGCCGTGGGAATACAAATGCCAAAAATAATTGAAAATCGCATTTTGCTATATTTTTTGGATGTGACTCTGTGCGTGAAATATCTTTAACTGCGGAATTCGTACTCACATTTTAATGATTTATAGTTCCGCAATGTACAATTACTACAAAGACAGATCACATTATCACTGAGACATTACGAGTAAGTACATAATTATACACATTACACAACTTATTGCTGTAATGGTTGGGGTATTCCTTCAAATAATTAACCTATCCTATAACTTTGTTAGGCAATTGCTTTTATTGTGTGTAGGCGTTATATTGTGTGTAGGTGTTATATTGTGTGTAGATGTTATATTGTGTCTAGGTGTTATATTGTGTGTAGGTGTTATATTGTGTCTAGGTGTTATATTGTGAGTAGGTGTTATATTGTGTGTAGGTGTTATATTGTGTCTAGGTGTTATATTGTGTGTAGGTGTTATATTGTGTGTAGGTGTTATATTGTGTGTAGGTGTTATATTGTGTGTAGGTGTTATATTGTGTGTAGGTGTTATATTGTGTCTAGGTGTTATATTGTGTGTAGGTGTTATATTGTGTCTAGGTGTTATATTGTGTGTAGGTGTTATATTGTGTGTAGGTGTTATATTGTTTCTAGGTGTTGTATTGTATGTAGGTGTTATAGAGACTTTAATTACATAATTGTCGTAGGAAAGCAATACTGCTGTAACACCACTACCCACAAAAATGCTGTGTATACACCATTTAACAGGGTTTTTTTTCTGCGTCGGTCTATCTGCGTCCCGTAATCTACAATCAAAAATAAGACCTGCACGATGTTGGAAAAAATCTTAGTTTTGTCAATATTACGTTTTTTAATTAATATGTAAACCTCAAAATCCTGCATTTTTTACATGGTTTTGGCTGATACACCAATATTACTTTCATACGACGAATTTTGTTGAATGGATTTTTGTTATTTTATTTTTTATATCAATACCGCACAAGAGTCCCAACTGCTCCCAACCGTCTGGAGCCAGTGAGACTATGGCATTCCCAATTGGGGAATGTTGTGAAGCTGAAGGTATTGGGGAGAGGAAGGAGAAGAGGAGGGTGGGGAATACCTGGCTATTCAGATCTGGTCACCAAACACGGCTAAAAGCCATTTCAAGCAACGTTTCAATTCTGAATTGTGGTCTTTCACCAGGGCGATACTAAGAGTATCTTCTACTCCGGAACGTGCGCAAATACACTATATATTATTTTTAAATGAATTAATTTGTGAAACAACACAAATTAATCAAATAAAATTTACTTGCGCACGGCGGAATTTGAACCCGCGACCTTCGGATTCTTAGTCAAGAGCCTTACCGCTCGACCATGGAGGCCGTCCGTTATGTATTTTGTTATTTATTGTGGTTTCTTGTGTTATGGTCGGTGGTGTACGTAGTGATTCTAATTTCATTAAGTGGATTTTGGTTATGTATTTTGTTGTTTATTGTGGTTTCTTGTGTTATGGTCGGTGGTGTACGTCGTGATTCTAATTTTACTATTATCAATTATTATATTTTGTAATAGTTATTATCATCAACATAATTTGAAGTTTTTTTTATTATACTTTGATGCATACCTGTCTAATTTTAAATGTACAGAAATATTACGCCAAACACCATAAACCTCTACAAATTATTCAAAAATATATTATAAAAAGAATCTTAATTAACCGTAAAATATTTATTTTACAAACCTTGAAATATGTCTTTAAAATAAAAATAAAATCGAAAGGAACGAAAATCGTATCAGTAAAAGGACTAATAGCGTGTTTTATTCTACTGAATCGTGCACTAAATTAATGCAAACACACAGCTGTTTTATTGGCCCTCGTACATTCAACCTTTTACCAAAAGTATATTTCTACGTAAAACTAATAAAATGATGACTGAATGATCTAGACAATGTGTTCAAACATTACTTCTATGAAACCTTTGTTGTTTCATTCTGCTTACTTTAACTATAACTTCAACATTTACTAATTATAAACAAAAAATTCTGTTTACTTATACTATAATTATAAATTTCCATTAAATATTGTACTTTCTAGCTTTTAGAATACGTAAAATAAATAATATTCTAGTACTCTTAGTTACTTAAATTACTCACGTTACCCACATACAGGCAGTGCCTATGGGGGTTCCCATTTCTTACGATTTTTATTTCAAAAATGCATTAAAAAAAGTATTATTTATGTTCTATTTTATGTTAAAAACTGTGGGAAGAAATGAAGGAACGAAAAAAAAAAAATGACCGCAGGGGTTCTTAGAGAGGATGTAACGCCAGATGACTCTCTTGGCACACATTGCTGGCTTCATTCAAGTTTTCCACTGTCTCACACGTTCTGTTATACCGATTCCTTTATAACCATCCTTTAGCAACGTTTGATACCATTTTTAACTAATATTTGGTCTAACGCCCGACTTCGTCGTTTTATAAACGTTCGTCAGATTACCGGTGGTTTCAGAGCTGTCAGTTGCTGCCCGGATATTGTTATGTTATTTGAAACCGTGCACTATTTTGATTAAAAAGAAAATATATAATTTGTATTTCTGAAATGAATTTCTCACTGAGCAGTGAAAATGATGACGAGTGAATAGCAATTATTCAAGTTAAAAAACGGACGGATAACGGTCCGTTAAAAAAACGGTTCATTATGTAACAAAATTTTGTAGGTCGTTTGTAAAAGTGGTCGTTACATGACCCAACTCAAATAAGTTTGTAAAATTGATAAATACGTTATTTTAAAATTATTTATTAACTTAAAAGAAATACATAATTATTTCACCTTCTTAAATAAACTACATACATATTATATTAATTAACCACATACATACATATTATATTAAATAACTACATACATACATATTATATTAATTAACTACATATAAACATATTATTCTTAACCTATTTTAAATATATCGTATTACTAAATATTACATTATGTTATTTATATACTTTACATACTATTCCTATATTACACATTATTCATATTATACATTGTTATTTTGCACACTTCTTTTGAGATTGAACAGTTTTTTTAAAAATGTTCTCACTCCATTACACGTTATTTGGATTTTAGTAAAATTACATATCATTAGCTATTTATTGAGTTTTGTTGGCTAATCTGAATGTAGCTCACGATATCTTTAAAGATGGTAATACCCACTGACCATTAGCCGCTTACCAAAACAGTCATCAACCGGACTCTTCATCAAAAAATGGTGGAATTTGAATTTTTCGAAATGCTGAGTTGGCCAATGATAAATACGTCATGTTAACCAAAGCTAGTTTTATAAAATTGGTATTATTAACTACTGTTTTAATTATTTTCTTGCTTTGTAATATTTTCCGAAACTGTCCCGTAGAAATAACCAATCTGTATTTATTTTACACATTTCGGAACGTGTTTGCATACCGGTCTTGGTTCAGTTAGTTAATCCTTGCGACATAGTTTATAAAGTTCTGTTGTTTAAACAACTCTAAAGCTTTAAAGCTTATGAAAATGAAGTGAGAGAATTGAAACATAAATACTAGAAGGGCCTGAATAAGGAGGGGTTGGATAATCTACGAAGTAAAATTCCCGGGGAAAGCAATGTTGGGCTTTTTCTATAAATTTGCGACTCTGTCGAGCAATATGTTAAAACAACTACGGTATTGCATATTCTTTTTAACGGTGCGGAGCGATATTCTATTTTTACAGTTACTCCACACAGGAGGCCCTGAGGGAAATTATTTCCCTCAAGGCCTATATCATCTTTGGGGATGCTGTGCGGAGGGTCTTTTAGAGGGTAGGAAGGAATGAACTTGGATCTGGAAGAGACCCATGTTGTAGGATGGAGGCAACATAGAGGCCGGCAGATCACAGTCGAGCAGTTGAACACAAGAACGAGTCGTAGAAGCGACTCGTTTGGCGTGTTTCCTGTTGACTGACTATGCACTGGTGCCGAAGGGATCAATGAGGCTAGTTGCTCAAAGTATCTTCCATTATAGTACCGTTAGAACAAGAACAGCTTTCCCACCTGACGTCTGTGATCCAAAGATTGCAATCCGTTCATTGAGATTAGGCGAATCTATCAGATATTTTGGGGCTCCCAACCAGAGGTGGCTGCTAAATTCTACAGTAGGGCGCACTTGCGATTTGTACAGGCTCAGTATTTGTGAACTATTAAAGTATCTGCGGGCTCTGTACAGTACGCGCAGCTTCTGAGAGGCTAACTTTACTCTGGCGTCGATGGAGCCCCCATACCTGAGCTGGTCACTTAGGGTTAAACCAAGCATATCAATGGAGGGCTTGTTGCTTGTTGAGAAGATTGCTTCCAATAAAGGAGACTAAATTGTCATTTCAATCCCTTTTGGACGTATTCAGACATGATTGAGTCTTTGAAACGTTAAATTCGGCGATATATTCAATAATGGAATTTCATCACGAATTATTGTCAGAATCAAAAATAGAAAGAGTAATTGCACAAATGAATACCATACATTTATGATAAGGGGCAATAACTCCAAATGAATTAACATCGTTACCTGGTCTTCTTTTTCCACTTTTACGGATCTGTATTTACGGGCGGAGTTATGGTTCGGTATTTATGGTTCATCACATCACACAGTGATTCGGAAAGTAATAAACACAAGTAACTGCCCATTGATTAATGGGTTGGAAGGATAGCTTATTGGCTGAGTTGATGTGAAGATTGGCTGTCATTCTTTCGGCCGGGGAAAAACAGTGTTAAATCCTTTCACCTTTAAGAAAACCTTTCTCTCCACTGGTTAAAATATTAAATAGGTAAATATTTTTCAAGAGAAAAAATATAGTGTTTGGAACCAGCCGCCCAAAATTATATGTTATTTAAGCCTCCGCATTTTATAAGATTAAGAATGGGACGCTTAGATGGTTTGGGCATGTAGAGCGAATGAACGAAGAAAGGAGTGTAAGAAGAATATATGACGCGAATATGAATGAAAGAAGAAGCCGGGGACGCCCGAGGAAGACATGTCATCAAGTGAATCAAATACTTGAGTCGGGTCATGTCAGAAGTCGGAATAACAGAAGAGAATGTATGTGGCGATGTATGAATGTGAATGAAGCAAGAAGTGTATGCCAAGATCGAGTTGTTCTGCCCACCACTGCGGAGAAACGGCGTGATGGTTAGTTAATTTATTTTTATTAAAAAGTATACAATGCATTATGCATTGTATTCCCAAGAGTTGAGAAACTCATTGTGGGATCGCATGCAAAACCTGCAGTCCAGTTTTTAGAAACAAATATACTCAATATTTAAGATACATAATTAACATTCACAGTACATTAACAACATTTACAACACATAATTTGCATTTGTAATAAAGACATATCACTGGTACATTATAATATAAGTGTACAGAGACATTTATTATAAAGAAACACATCACTGGTACATTATATAGTTATACTTATTACAGAGACATCATGTATGAATTTTCCTCGATAGAAAAAATCATCGTAAAGCATGCTCCGGATTAAATAAATAACACGCGTGGTTCTCCTATTTACGAACAAATTCACAGCGTTTCTTTAAATGTTACGCAAGTCTTGATATTATTGCGCTATTCTAAATACGAGTATGTCGTATTTTATTAAATATTTTAAAACGATCTTTTACACACTAAGCCTTGTTTATATTAGCTCCCTCTCTCTATGTCCTTTTCTATCATATGTCCTTTTCAAACAATGTTCAGTTTTCGCTCGGAGGGTATTGTTGAGTCTTAATAAATGTTCTTTAGAATCAACATTGACAGCATTTGGTGGGAATTGGGACTTTGGTTTAAATGTAATCGACCTATCGGAGCGCAGGAAAAATAATAGGGAAATTTAAAACAGTTGTTATTTTCATTGTAGGAATACATGTAGATTTTTTTTAATATTTTTCTTTTAGAAATGATGATATAATAATCAAAATAATGTAGCATTTATATAGCGCCTTTTTGTGTTATTTCACTTCTTAATTTTATAAAAACTTGAAAATATTTTTCAATTTGGAATAACGTATTGAAGATTATAAACCTCATTGTAATGTATCTTTAATCATCGAAGAAAATATTAACAACTCTCAAAATTAAATATGTAACCGAAAAGACACAGAAAAGAAAAATGTTACGGTAGCAGCTGGAGCTCAATCTACTGAGCTATACCTACCCCAATCCGCCCCGTAATTTTTATCTGTATTTCGATTTCTAAGAACTGTCAATATCATCTTCAATTAATTCCCATACAATTTTGGCCGCTACCTTTTTATCATGACTACAAGATTCTACCCGAATTTATTTATAATATTTTTAGATAGTGTCTCGGAAATGTCTTTACGATTTTTATTTATGTGAGACATCTACAGTGCTACTTTCATATTATTAATTCTATTCACTTACATATTCCTTTAATATATGATATTCTATTATTATATTCATACATTATATTCATATACATATTCTATTCATATATTCTATACATATATTCTATTCGTGTATTCTATTCATATATTATATTTATATATTATATTCATATATTCTATTCGTGCATCCTATTCATATATTCCATTCATATATTCTACTCACATATTCTATTAATATATTCTATTAATGTATCATATTCATATATTCTATTCCTATACATATTCTATTTACATATTCATAACATATTATATACATTCTAACTTTTTCTTAACAGTACTTCAACAGAGCTCCTTAGGTGCAAATGATACGCATCAGATAAAATTGCAACGTATTATACAGTACATACAAAGCGTAACAAAGAAAATACATTCACGATAAGAGTGCAAAAATAGCAACAATTTAAGACAGGAGTCAGTTTATGTTCAGCAATAAGAACATTCAGAATTTATATAAAAAGTAAACAATCCCGGAGGTTTGAGAAAATGGCGTATTATAATAAATCGAAGAAAAGCTAAAATTTATCGACAGTAGGATTTCATAAATAATTTTGTTTTTAAAGCCCGTTTAAACTCTGGATATTAGTAATAGCTGAGGGATGTCTATTCCAAATTTCTGTATTTGGACAGCAGATCTGCATTGATCTAAATCACGGTCTAAATTACCTGAATCTCTAACGACATATTTTAAGGGTTTTGAAATTACTAACCTTTTGAAGCTACGTAAGGTTATCGTGGATAATTTTCATAGCGCACAAAACCATTATTTATTAAAAGTTATTCATTGAAATAACGGAATTGGAATAAGCCATTTGATGTTATATCTTGGCAACTAAAACGATATTCCAAGATTAATGTATTCCGCTTTGAATCGCTACAAAAAACTCTAGAAAAATTGGTATCGTTACCCGTCCAGAATTTTAATTAAAACACGGCATTTTTCACATTTTCCCCAACCTGACGGATATCAAATTACCTTTCTGAACAATCAAGATTCAAGATGAATCTCCCTGATGTGTTCATCACATTTCTAGTCTGGCTCTTCGAAATAATTAAACAATGGGGAAAGTTTAGGAGAAAAGATTACCACAGCTCCTTATCCTTTTTGATCTGAAACATTTCTTTTTAAATCGAGGCTAGCAGGTGTTTTAAGAAAAAAATACAACAAATATAAGAGTCTATGTTCTGCCATAATTTTCTAATATTCTTAATTTAATATATATTTTACCCTGCTGATGGAACGGTTTTATTTCGAAACCGATCAAAGTTTTATTGTTTCAACTAAAAAAAAAATTCTTTGTTCAAATATTTAATGACAATAAATTCCTTTTTTTAAAATGTTTGATGACAATAGATCTTCATATCCACTTGTTTAGCAAGACCCTGCAAAGAAACAGAACGATATACGAGTAGTATGATTTTCGTTTTATTCAAAAATATATTCAAACATATTAAGCATTTCAACTGGAATATCATTGCAAAGTTGCACGGTAATCTCTTCGTCTCGTGTCCGTGTATCTGAAAACCAACTTGTTTTTTTTTTTTTTAAATATTTTCAGCTAGCTGTACGCGGCCCGGACTATGAATGGTTTGGAGTACAGTAAGTTTTGATGTTGTGAATTCTAGTAACTGGGTGTAATCTTAAGGCGGAAATAATTTATGATTATAAAGAATTAACATTGTTATAACTACCCCTACAGCTACCCCTACCCTTTCACCACATCATTCATTCCATGTCTTTATCAGCTTTTAAATATCTGGTAAACATAGTTCCCAAATACAAAAACTCATCCACTTGCCGCAGGTATTCATAAGTTGTCAAACTACGAAATTGTAACTTGGATAGTAGAACAAAATAAAATAGCATCGGGGTGTTTTTGAATTTTTTGCAACTAATGTCGGATGTTAGTTTTCCGTAAGTTTCGTTTTTTTTTAACATTAATTTAACCCTTTGCTCCCTCTGGTGATCTCGGAGGTCAAAGTGAAGTATACCACATTCTTAATTCGACCCCGCAACATATCCCAGCTTTGAGATAATGAGTAATAACGAAACAAACAAACGAACATACACCTATATTCGAAATTTATATATTGGATTCCTTTGACCTCAGCAGAAAATCATCTTCTACCCGTAAGTATAAAGTGTTTGTCATATTGCTTTATTTTGTAATCACTTTTTTATTAGCTGTTGTTGCGACTATGAGACGGACTAACCACAAACCAAAACAGTTAATGAACGGAATCTTCGCCAAACATTCGTGTTGTCATTTTGTACTCCAGCTGCCGCTGACTCAGCACATTCCACACACCAGAGATATACATAGAGTGTTACCAAGCTGGTATTGCAGGTTCACTAATTGCATACAAAGTTATGTGTATTTGTGACTTCTTATATAATATTTTCATAATTTTTCGGAACTCTGTTTCCTAAAGCCTCTTTAAAAAATGTTTCATACAGTACATTTCCACATACTCTCCGATACTGAAACGAAAATGTAGGCCCATTTTCCCCTTTATAGTCAATCAATATGTAAGAAATGAATTTTTGTCTGTGTGTCCTACATTTTCTCGAAAATTACTCTAACGTTTTAACGAAAATAGCACATTTTTTCTTATTAGTGCCTGGAAGGTTTAGAGAGTAGTTTCAATGAAATGTAATATGTAAAACTGTTGCTGTAACGTTTTAAAATTATTATAAAAAACATTGAACCTGCCATGTTGTATTGAGGTTAGCCCATAAATATACAACTCTGGTTAGCCACAGATTGCACATTCAAAAGAAGAAGGTTTGTTTGGGTAGAATATTTTCAAAATGGAAAACACAAGTAGGTACCTACTTAAGAACTTTATTATTTATAATTTCTTCAAAAGCCAATTCACTTTGTGGCGTCATTATTAATAAATTAATTAAAATTACTTTGCATTCACCACTTTATTAATATATACATATCAACATGTTTCGAAAGCGACGCTTTCTTCATCAGGATTATATATTAATAAAGTGTTGAATACTAAGTCATTTTTAATTCATTTACTTTATTATTTAGATATATTCTGAAAAAATAAATATTTGGAATTAAATAAAAATTTCTAAAGAATGTTTATTTATTTCTTTGTTTAGAAATGGTAATAGTCGTCACAAGGCATTAATTTCGCTGTTAAATCAATTGTGACAACGAAACGACAAGCAAGAATTCACAACTTCATAACATTAAAAAAACAAGGCCGGGGACACATCAGCTAGTACTCAATAAATAATTTGTTGAAACACCCCACAAACTGAAAGCATTCAATGAATTCCAAATAAATCTACAATAAACATGGCCAAACAATTCAGGATGTTTTGTTATTCAATTCAGGCTGCACTGGGTCACCGGGTAGCAAAAGCAACTCGTTAAATATTTCATGGGATGGGCAGCCATTCGCAATTATGTGTTTGCTGAAGGAATAACTAATCTCCAATTATAAAGCTTTCAGTGAAAGAAAGTGCAAATAACTAATAAATTGATTGGAATGGCGTTCGCCGAGACACGTCTGCATTATTCAATTATTACAATGCAGGCTTGTTGGTTAGATACCCACTGAAATACACAAAGTTTACCAATTAGATAGTGTGAAACTCAGGCAATAGTAGTCCGTACAGTATAGAGGAATATTCAGCAGCGAGCACATAGTTGTTAATCAGGGTAGGCACCAGAAAAACAGCGATTTATTCGATTTTTTTTTTATTACTGTAAGTCATCGCTAAGCTGTTGGCTTTACGCAGTGTTGATTAGGATTACCTGCCACATTATAACCGTTTAATTCGTGCATGTTACAAGCCAATTACTGGATATTTAAAACTTAAATTTTTTCAACCGCACAACTGCATGAATGAAATCAACATAATATGATAATCATTTCTTTAGTAAAGTAGTACTAATTAAAAGAGGTACCGACAGATGGCAGTGATTGCTACCATTGTGATTTGTGCTGAAAGCTACGGCCTTTTTCCACACTATCGCAAATGAGTCTTCCCATGAATGCGCATTGCGCGTTCTTTTCATACTTAGTTTCTGCCTTTGCCACAGCCCGCAACACTAAATAACTAAAGTGTAAAAATAAATAAAAAAATGTTAATATCTACTAAAAGCTTTTTAAGGCCATTTTATAGATATTTTCCAGTCCTAAAATTCATTTTATAAATATTTTCCAGTTCTGAAAATTATAAGTATTTCAACGAATACCAACTCTTCTTGTGCCACCAATCTTCTAATAAATGTTACATCAATAGAAAAGGAACAACAAACAGCAAATGTAAAACTATCTTAAATTTTCTAATAAAACTGTGTTCATCTTAAGCGACCTACCAGGTGAGTATGTTTGTCTGTATCTGTTTCTACATAATTAGTTAATAAATATTTGTACAGCGCCCTTGAGGTGATTTTTCACAAAAACGGCGCTATACAAATGATCCAATTATTATTATTATTACATATTTAATCCAATTTGTCCAAGGACATTATTACGTAGAATGACCACATTTCAACATATGCAACCGTGTATCATTTTCAAGAATTTCACGCTTGGTCCATTCCAAAAATATTTTTGAATATTTATGTATATTTTAGAATATAAAATTTTTCTTACTATTTTTTTTATCACATTCTCCAATTATTGTTTTGCTGAAACTTGTCAACTCTCACCCATTCTAAGAAGGTGGTTCTTTGGGTTGTAAGCCAGTTCATATCATATTACTAAATAAGGTTAATGTTTGTGCAAGGTGCCTTATATCAAACGAATAGAAGTCTGCGTAAAGTCGATGTGTTGAAGTTTATGCGAAGGATGATTTGTATCCGTTCCGGAAACTGTTCTATTTCGAATAATTTCAGACTTAAACATCGGGATGGAAGCAGGTAAGTTGGCTTTAGTATCTGTTGACATGAGTGCGGCTTTTAACAAGTTAGATCATAGTATTCAGAATGTGCTTGATACCGAATTTGGCGTTCGAGGTAATGTACTCCAATGGATGACATCTTACCTGTCTGGACGAGTAGCCTCAGTAACTTTCAATAAATGCACATCACCTGAAACTCCCATTGAATTTGGAGTTCCCCAGGAGTCTGTCCTAGGTCCCATTCTCTTCATTCTCTATATTAATCGTCTAACACCTCATTCACTCAGCTGTCTTTGAATCACAAGCCTATGCAGACGATCGTCTGATCTTTAAATTTTGTTCCTCGGATGAAAAAGAGGTAGTTAACTTCTTTAATACGGTTTCAAGTTGAATGTCTGTTAATAAACTCAAATTTAATCCAGCAAAGACAGAATTTATATGAATAGCTTCCCCTGGAAGGCAAGGCCTCCTTGATTCCATTCCAATGTGTATTCAGGATACAGATATAATCCCTTCTACAGAAATAAAATTTCTAGGTTTCACTATAGTCTTTCTCTTGAATCGCAAATTTCAAAAGCTGCAAGTTCTGGCTCTTTTCATCTTAGGCAGATAAAATCAATCAGGAGATGTCTTACCTCTGATGTAGCAAAATCACTCATAAATTCCTTCGTTGTCTCACGTATGGACTATTAGTGCATATGCTGGCCTCCCTCAAAAACAATTCAATAGAATCCAGCCCGTCTTCATTGCTGCGTCGAGAATAATATTTGGTGATTCTGAATATTGTCGTATAACCCCACTTCTAATAATAATAATAATAATTGGATGATTTGTATAGCGCCGTTTTTGTGAAAAATCACCTCAAGGGCGCTGTATCACCTTCATTGGCTTCGATGCCCTGAAAGAATACAGTTCAAGATCTGCTTACTGACCTTCAAACCTTCAAATCTCCAACCTCATTATATACACTTATACCCTCCATTACCTTAGAGAGCGGGCTTAAATATAAGATTGCTATCAGCAATTGCCACTAGCACCTAAAACACAGTTTACAATTCTTTGAAATAAATTAAATAAAAGCCCTACAGTAGCAATAGGCAGACCACTGGGTATATAACATTATCTCCCCGTGCCTCTAACCACAGTTGACACAGGAAGAGGGAGAGATGTTCCCTGGCACTGTACACAAAAATTTTACAATACAATATATATATACACGACTACAATTAGTAAATCCGTCATTACAGTGTGTTTTTAACGTTTGTGTTTAGGTAGACCTTTAGTAGGTAGTCGGTACTTTAAACACCCTAATTTCCATGAAATAATATGGAATAGGAGATAAAATAGGGGTGTGAGGGAACAGGCACATAAACCGATCCGAAGTGAGAAGCCTTAGCAAGGAGTGAGGAATGAAGGTAGCTTGCGGTGCCAACTGGGATATTATGTCCAAAGGTGGCAATGAAAAGCTGGCGTTTAAAACGGCGGGAAACGTTTTCCCGCACTTTTGCTTCTGATCCTGCTAGCAGGTGAAATTATCCCGCGTCTAACTGTCCAGTAAATAAAAAGTATTACGCCCGCGAGGCAGTTCCCGGGAACGAGAATATTTCCAAGATTTACAGCTTTTTCTTTAATGGCAGATTAAATTATTTACGAGCGTCGGTCCCTTGCCGCCGCTGCCTTCTGCCTTACTGCCTCCTGCCGGCGTACAGGCAGACTATTGCATTTAATGGCGTATCAGAACGTGTAAACATACTTCCAAATGTGGTAAAAGCGGGCTTCACATTTTCAACGATTTTTTGCGACATGATTAACTCGTTAACCTCCAATTTAGTTGGAGAATTTATTTATTCATTTATTTATATTTACTTATTTGAAACACACAATATTAAACAATAAAATGTAAGAAAGCTTTGACTGCCCAACTGGGAACAAATACCGTTAAAGGACAATCAAATTGACAAGTTTAGTTCATAAGTGCCATTATACAAAAATAGATGGGAAAAAAGCTAGTACTGACATAGTATGGTAATATAATATATCTATAAAAAAAGTATAACAATTAAAAATGAAGAGATGTGAAGAATAGTACAAAAGCTTATGAACCCATGAGACAAACAAATATTAAAGAGTAAACAATTATGTATATGTGTTTGATAAGTACTGGTTGGTGCTATGAGGAAAGTAAATGCGTTTAAATTTGAGTACTAAAAAACATATAATATTATTCAGAAATATTGATAAGATTGAGTTACGTATCACTCGGCTTTATGAGCCGACGACGAAACTCAGGGATGCAGCCCGAAGAGGGCGCAGTAAATAGTTAATAACATATTGAACACTGGATTGATGAACTAAACTGTTTTTAATTAGGTTGATATTGGTTCTTTGTTCATTATTATTAAAAGACACACGGAGTGATAAATGCAGAATATGCAATATAATACGATGTATCATTTCTTGACAGTTCAATGGATACACATTGAGGTAATGGAGTAATAAGCTGAGATATAAATTGAGGTAATAAACAAATTTAGTTAACATCAACGTTCGATATAAGGGCAACAACATGCGGCCAATTGGCATCATAGAGATAATACGGGCTTCAGTCGATTACAAGCGCTTGATAACTCCAATGATAACTGCAAAATACCTACAAGATTGGACATATCGTTCTGGAAAAGATAGAAAAAGCAATGATCTAACCTTTCGTCTCTTTTACTATGACCAATATTCGTGTAAATCGGCTTTCTTAATGTTGAAAAATTCTAGAAGCACTTGAAGTTGGCACGCCGGTAACGCAAATGCTCCGGGCCACGGGCGGCGCCGCGGCCAGCTGTGCTACGACTTCATACATTTTTTGTAGTCATCCATCCGGATTCGGGTGACATCGACAGCTGCCTCACCCCCCTTCCCGCTCCACAGGCGGGAACAATATTTTAGACTGATTTTTCAAGGAACATAGACTCTATTTGTATGCCTCAATGTGGATATATCTACTAGCAAACATCGTTCCATGAGAAATAACTTTGTGAGCTGAAAAAAGTTCCGTTTACCAAAATTTATGACATAAAATTGAGTCACCGTTCGAGAGTTTTTCTCTTTATTTTTATATGAAAACCGCACAAGAGTACCAACTTCTCCCAACTGTCCGGAGCCAGTGGGACTTTGGCATACCCAATTAGGGTTTGTTTTGAGGCTGAAGGGGGAAGGAGATGTGGAAAGGGAAGGTTGGGAAGAACCTGGCTATCCAGATCTAGTCACCAAAACGGTAAAAGCCATTTCAAGCCACTTTTAGATTCTGAACGTTGTTTCGTCAGGGCGATACTGAAGGTATCTTCCACGTAGCTAAGATTTAGTGGGGAATGAAAGTCAGTAGAAGAAAGCACTCAAATCCTAGTGCCCAACTAATATTTTTATAGCGGTTAATGTGTAACTAGTTTAATACGGTACTCAACACCTGTCCAGGTTACCGGTTAGGTGAAATTTATGGGTTATAATTTACGGGGATGATTTGATGCGAAGAGATAAAAAAGGCTTGAACTGCCATTAACAACTTGGGTAATATTCCACCTCCGTCAACCCCTTAAAGATATATGCATGGCTCTATGTAGTCCTTATCAGTGCGGAGGATATAGGGGATGGAAACGGAAGAGGGAGTTAATAGTGGTTTGTATTCTATCGCAGAGACTAGTGGCATTAGCGGGAACTCTACCGATTTGTTAACAACCCTTATCTTATTTAGCTTACGATGTGTACGTGCATATATATACTAATACTGAATTATATATACATTTATAAACATTCACACATCGTCAAGATGAACCTGACCGATTTTTGTTATTTGCCCGCATGCGGGACCAATCTTAGGATAAATTCTCCAATTCTCCGTATTTGTGCTCAATATATAGCACAATTTCACAATATCGACATTCTTAGCAACACCCTTTCAAAATATCGAACTGAAGTAATGCGTACGACTACAAATTGATGCACGAGTTTAAAATGTATTGAAAGTATCGCCTGTCCCGATCCTATTTTCCTCTTTCTCTTCCTTCTTATTTTGTTTTGTCTTTCTCTTCATAAATAAAATATCTGTATTTAACCACTATCAGGACGAGAAACTCTGTAGGCTTACCCTTTGTTAAACTTCCTTTGTATGGATTTTTGTACTGAAAGCTGTTGTTTTTTCAAACATTCGTAATACGTCAAGTTTGTTCCTGCGTCATCTCGTTTAGTATTGAAAGTAAAATACTAAACGAGACATACCAGTCAAAAATTGTAATGTAAAAATTAAACACGTATTGTTATTGTGAAATCTAATGAAAAAAAACATTGTTTTTTTTTACCTACTTTTTGAATAATAACCCAAAGGACGGGCGGTTAATTATGTAAATATCGCACAAGATAACGAAAAAGGGAATTTTATAAGGAAGATGAAGGTTTTAAAGTTCCTGGCTAATTACATGTAGTCGCCAAACACGCCAAAAGCCATTTAAAAATTTCATTAACTCCAGAAAGAAAATAATTTTCTAGATGCTGTGTGAAGAGTTTTTCAAATATAAGGAATGAAAGGAAATTCTGGAATGAAAAAGGTATCTAGGGTGGGTAGGGACGTGGGGATCCTAAGTGTCCAGGAGTATTAATCCATCCCTCCCACTGCAGTGCAAGGCGATCGGTCGAGAGAATCAACTGGAGAGAAATCTCCCGTGACCGCCCTCTCCCGATCCGGCCCACCACGCTGCTGGTGGACAGACTCATCCGCCAGCAAGACCTGGATAAACCTCACTCCATGAACCAGAGCACCCCTGCTAATTCACCTACCGTAGCGAACCACTCGGGGTAACCTATGACAGAGGTGTTGATTATTCAATGTATGGTTCCCGGAGCAGCGGTATCCATATCCGCCTCCCAAATTTAAAGCAACGTTTTTATTGTGAACGGTGCCCTTTTACAAGTATCTACCACTCTGGAACGTGCCGCAAAGGTTCTATACATTAGTGAAATGCAAAATTAATGCACGTCTTAGTGATCATATGAAAGAGAAGGACAAAGGGTAGTGGATAAATGACGTTGTGAACGTGAATCTTTTGTCATTATATTTCAAACCTTCATTATCAATTGGAATACTATTTATTATTTTCCTCGAGTATATTTAATGCATTGTAATTAAAGATATTACATATTCGGGTTTTATCCCTGAGTTTCGGAGTGATCCGCAGCTCAATCATATCAATATTACTCGATAATATTATCTTTTCTTTAAGTACTCAGTTCTAAACGGTTTTTTTTCCTCATAGCTCCAACCAATCAACCTATCAGGCACGTATACATAATATCTTTATACTTAATTGTTATACTATTTTCTAGATATACTAGATTATATTACCGTACTATGTCAACACTAGCTTTTTTCCCTTCTGTTTTTTGTATAATGGCACTTAATATGAACTGATCTTGTCAATTTGACTGTCCTAAAACGGGATATGTTCCTAGTTGGGTAGTCAAAGCCTTTTTAAATGCTAATGTTAAATAATGTGTATTTCAAATAAATAAATATTATTATTTTTATATAGAAATCATTACATTACTAAATAAAATGTATGTGCGCACGTCGGGATTCCAACCCGCGACCTCAGGATGCGTAGTAGACGATCGACTCGACAACATCGATCGTCCTACTTACTTTTTAAAAGCCCTTTCTTCCTACAATCCCTAACTGTGGATGCGATCGTTCCACTGGTTCCGAGTATTGGAATCCATATATGTAATCATATAAAATATATATAACATAATGCAGCAGTTATAAATAAGAAGTTTCCAAAGGCAGCCATAAGAAAATGTACAACAGTAACTCATGAAATCGGTAAAGTTTTCCCAGCTATGTAATTTAATCACCACAGTTTCACAACCATCTGTTAATCCAACGGTTAGTTATTTCATTGATTCCCCATTAGGTGTATTGAAACTATTAACGTCATCATTTTATCGAGACCATAAAACCAGATATAAAAACCGCTATAAAACACATTTAGTACCGTCTGAAACACACACCAGTTTCACTATTTCGATTACCTGTGTTAGTCTATCTATATATATATATAAATGAACGTTTGTCTTCTTGTCTGTCATCAATTTTTTCGAAAATTACTCCACCGATTTCGCTGAAAATAGCACAATTTGTTCTTATTTGTGCCGGGAAGGTTCATAGAGTAGTTTGATTGATATCCAATATTTAAAACTGCTGGTTTAACGTTTTTTTACAGTAACTCCACATAGGAACCCTGAGGGAAATAATTTCCCTCAAGGCCTATATCATCTTTGGGGATGCTGAGTGGAAGTCTTTTAGAGGATAGGAAGGAGTGAACTTGGGTCTTGAAGAAACCCATGTTGATAGAGGAAACACATAAACCGGCAGATCATTCCACAGCCGAGCTGTTAAACACAGAACTGAGTCGTGGAAACGACTCGTTCTCATACGACAAATGTCAACCGTGTGCAAATGTTGGGCGCGCGTTTGGGGTGTTTCCCGACTAGGCACCAATGATCAATGACGCTAGTTCATCAGAGCATCTTCCATTAAAATACCGGTAGAACAAGGACAACATTCCCACCTGACATCTGTACTCCAAAGATTGCAGTCCGTTTGTTAAGGTGGGCGAATCTATCAAACGGACCGCCCGTTTCTGCACAGAGTCAAGGGTTTTTTCAGATATTTTGGGGTTCCCGACCAGAGAAAAGTGGAGGTGGCTGCCAAATTCTACAGTGAGGCGCACTTTCGATTTATACAGGGTCAGCAGTTGTGTATCATTAAAGTATCTGCGGACTCTGAACAACACGCCCAGCTTCTGAGACGCTAACTTTACTCTGGCTTCGATGGAGCCCCCATACCTGAGCTCGTCACTTAAGGTTATACCAAGCATATCAATGGAGGGCTTGTTGGGAAGATTGATGCCATTAAAGGAGACTAGATTGTCATTTCTATCCCTTTTAAATGTAATCAGACATGATTGGGACTTTGGAACATTAAATTCGACGAGGTTATTCTTGCCCCAAGAGGAGACCCTCTCGAGGTAACCGTCCATTCTCTGCTTCAAAGTCCAAAGTTTTAAAATTGGTGTGAAAAACATTGAACCTACCATGTTGTATTGAGGTAAGCTCATAGATATACCACGCATACCACTCTGGTTAGCCACAGATTACATATTCAAAAGAACAATATTTGTTTGGGTAGTATATTTTCAAAATGGAAAACACAAGTAGGTACCTACTTAAGAATTTTATTATACAGATATATTTTGAAAAAATATATGTTTAGATATAGCAATAGTCGTTACAAGACATTACTTTCACTGTCAAATCAATTATGACACTCAAACGACAATTAAGAATTCACTACTTCATTACTTTATTCCAAAAAAAAATCTCGAGCAAGACCGGATACACATCAGCTAGTAAGAGCCGGTTTTGATAACACAATGTTTTGTGTATACATAAATATGTACGTATATAAGAAAAACAGTTTTTAAAGTTTTTCTGGGAATAAGAAACTTCATTGAAGAATATTATGGATTTAAAAAATGATATACTTACGTTCATATAGATCGACAAACGCTGATTCTGAATACATAGGTTTTATTATATGCTAGCTAAGGTTCCCGGCGTTGCCCGGGTGATAAATAGTTTGGAGTGAAGTTTTGAGATTGTGATGTGTTACCCCTACCCCTACCCAGTAATTTTTCTCTTGTTTTGAACATCAAGTGTGCAAAAGTTCATCAAGAGGTACCAAAATTCTGCTCCATGGGGTGGGAAAGGGGGTGGTTTTTCAAAATCGCAAACAGACAGTGAAATTACTCTTCTCTTGAAGGTCAAGTGTGCAAAAGTTCAATAAGCCCGGAATAAAACTTTAGATATATATAAAAAACAAACATACAGACACTCTTCAGATATTATACGGAGAATTAATAAATCTTGTGATTAGTCAGGGTGTCTGACAGAATTTAAATCGCGTACGGGTCGGTCGAATGCGGGCGATGTGAGATGAGCTGCGTGGACTCACACACGGGTCTGCACATGTCACCACTACTTTACAAATTATTTAAACATAATGTTTAAAAAAAATTATTATTGTTTGTTTATTTTGAGTTGTTGATTTCTTGCCAACCCGTGTAGGAGCGGCTTTACTTTGAAATGACAAAACTATGGACACGTTGGCGGGCTTTGAAAAATATCAATATTATTGAAAATTAAAATTATTTTAACTATGAAGAAGACTTTAAAAAAATGCACCATCCAAGAACTGAGTGAAACGGTCTAACAATGTCTTAAATCTACAGTATAAAAAATATACACAAAGTTCCAGCTGCGGATTGCAACTTCGCGCGCTCCACCGACCGCCCTACTGGAACGTGACAAATGCAGGAACTAAAGAAACAAAATGTCGCACATATCATGAAAATATTGATTTTATTCTACACACAAAAATGTATATGTGTGACTCGTTTGTGTTAGTATCGAAAAAGGCCGTGCCTTTCGGTACAAATCACAAATGTACCAATGAGTGCCATCTGTTGGTACCACTATTAATTAGTACAACTTTACTAAAAACATTGTTATCATATTTTGTTGGCTTTCTTACATGGAAGCGTGCGATCAAAAAAAACATTATCTTTTATATGTCTAGTTATTATTGGCTTTTAATATGCATGAATGAAGGCGTTATTTGGATTTTGATGTAGCAGGTAGTACCAACCAACATCGGCCAAAGCCAGCAATTTAGCTATTCTTAGGCTGCTCTCTGACGGTCCGGTGAGGAACGAACATTTTACTCGTTACTGCAGACACTGCACAGAAAAGTCCCACAATGGACTACGTTGCGAACCATTACCTTACTTTAGCAAACTTGACTTTTCTGTGCAGTGTCTGCAGTAACGAGTGAAATGTTCATTCCTCACCGGACCGTCAGAGAGCAGCCTTAGCGAAAACTTACCGCGTCTGCAGTAAATTGTTTAATATCAACTAATTATTTTATATTAAAACAAAATTTAAAGTAAATCAAATTTAATGGTGTTATTATTAATGGTGCATGTATTTTTGTATTTATTTATTGTTGCAGCTGTTTCGGCGTTCAAAGCCATTTTCACACTGTGGTTGAAATTGAGACGACTTATATGCTGTTATTTACTCCCACCCAATTTTAATTTGGACGGTGTTAAGAATGAATTATCTGTAAAACTGATAATTAAAAAAATATATAAAAGTTGAAAGCTATTTTCCCCACATAAAGTTATGTTAGTATTTTCTGTTTTATAATGAGGTAAATGCTTTTTAAAGACAATGAATTTATATGCGTTTCTTAAATTTGATTTACTTCAAATTTTATTTAAAAAATTAAACGAAGTTCTACCAATTAAACACAATAACAATTAATTCAATGCTTTTTCTACTGCCTACTCTGATAAAAAAAACTCTCTCCACGCTACTGGGGAAGGGTATGAGACGTGAAAGAGGAAGGTTAAAAGGTACCTCACTATTCAGATCTTGACATTAAAAATATTGGATTTTAATATAATGCATTGGTGGTATGTATGTCTCAATATTTCCATCCACTTTTATAAGAAGAACATGATTACATCGCTTTACTGTCGATATGTAAATCTTCTATATGTAATAAGTAGGTCGCCATAGTGACCTGAGTGAGCTTGATTCAATTGTTCGGAAATGGTTTTCACCTTGAATGCGTCATATTATTTTGTAGTGACAGTGATACGTTCAGCCGTCTAATCGAAAACCTATATCATACTCATAAAAATACTTGTAGCTAGTTGCTACCCAGCTTTGTCGAGCGTGTTTTCTTTCTAGAGGGTTCTAAAATACGAAACAAACAGTAAGCTTCTTGATTTATTTTTTTTCCACAGCTTATGGTGAAAACAATGTTGCCAGCTAAAGCAGATGCGTTAAAATTGAATTTCAAAATATAAAACGCAATCCAAGTTTCATTAGCCTAACTCATCGTTCGCCGGTTTTTAGTGAGACGTAGATTTAGGAATTCTTTACAAATATATTAACTTCTATACCAAGCCATCTACTTAGATATAAGGCAAACTTTATCCAATTAGGAAAATGACCGTTTTGAAAATCAACAACACAGCTCTCTGTGCACGAAATACTTGACTTTCAGCGGGTCTATTTTGGCCGTTAAGCAGTGGCGTGCATTGATCTATGACCGAAGGTAGGCTTCTTATAATTTTTATGTTCGGGTATGATCGGTGCATTGGATATATGAACATTTCCATTTTATTATCTCACTAAAAATGGTAAATTTGTCACGTGGAAACAATTTATCGGTGTAGAACGATTGTGACATAAAAAAGTATTCATACATTTGGGAAAAAAACATTTTCATCATAAATTATTTCATTTTTTCTAATGATCCTTTTTTCTTAGATTAGGCACAGCTTTTCAGCCTTTATTGACTGCGCCACTGCCGTTATAGGTATACATTAGGAAATTACAAAAGATCCTCTGATCGAAAAACCTAAAAATGGTGATTATTTCGCTACTAATTTACAAAAAATATTTATAATCATCTGCTGTGATTTAATTTAATGAATTATTTATTTTATTACTTACCTACTTTCATCACTTTTGTTAATTTTTTTTAAGTTTGTAATTTGTCTATTCTTACATTTTTATTTTTCTACGTGTGTTATTTATCTATACTCGTCATTTATTTTTAGTATACTGTGTATCCTGACGAGGGAAGCTTCACTTCCGAAACATGTTGATATTTATATATTAAACAGTGCAGTGGTGTTAACAAAGTACTTTTTATTAATTTTATTAATATCTATTGTTTTTACAAATCCGAACTAACTAACTAACCATCAAGGGAGATCACTCTTACGAATAGAGAATAAATAGACCGCCACAGAACTACGACTCGGCACACACTCCTTGTTTCATTCATATTCAAATATCGTCTCATAGATATTCTTCTATTAATCTGACTCCTGACATGAACCGACGCTGGTATTTGATTCACTTGATCGTGTCATGTCTTTCTCGAGGGTCCCAGACTTCTTCTGCCATTGACTTCCGCGTCATATATTCTCCTTACACTCCTTTCTTGGTTCATCCGCTCTACATCTTAATCTTAACCATTACGCCTACAGCAGTTCTTCCCAGATCTCCTTATTTTTAATACGTTTGTAGAAAGATTTATACAAATACCCCTCACAGATCTAATTTTTACAGCATTCAGTCAACTTCCTCTGCTAGTTCCATGCTTCACTGCCATACATCGAGGTTGGAATCAGCGCTCAATTGTAGACTGCTAGCTACACTCCTTTGGACACTTTTTGTATTAATGCCAATCGCGTTCAGTCCTCTATCAATGAAGATTCGTGCACTTATTCTTCTTTCACAACAGCTTTTCCATATCTCGTAAACATACTTCCCAAATACTCAAACTCATCCACCTGCTCCAAGTATTCATCTTTCACAACTATTAATACTGCACACTGTTTTCGTACTCTCTCTTTCAAACACCATGACTTTAGACTCACTTTCATTCATCATTAACTCATTCTCCATACATACTTCGTGCATTGTAAATACAAGTGACTGTAGATCTTCCTTCATTATCGTATTTGGATTTTACCTGTAAGTGAAATTGTTTAATACATTCGTAATGCACAAATTGTAAGATAATATAATTTACACCGACGGTATTGAAAAATATTGACAAGGAGCAGTGGCGGTTCGTGGTCTACTTCAGTGGGAGTTCAACCCAATATTAATAAAGGGAAAAAATCCCCGGCTGTGAATAAAAAATTCCCAGAATTTCCCGAGAATGTCCCTGAAACCAGAAAATATTACCGCTAATGAGTGTAATGCATGTATTTTCCAGAACAAAAAATCACGTAGGTTTATGAGAAAATCCTATGTTGATCTTTTCCGTATATATAATCACCTCTTCCCGTAGTATGTCGATCTAGTAAGATTTGTGAGACATGTTTTCATAGGACTAAAGAAAATTTTCACATCACAATAATAGCGATTAAATTTTACCACAACCTAGCAACGAGATAAAATTAAAACGTCTGTGGCTAAATAATATAATGTGAAAAGTTATTTCGGAATCACGATTTACGTGAGAAACGTGCTTACTACATACTTGCTAATGCTAGCAATTTCTAGAAATATGGCAACAAAAACGTAAGATCTACGTTTATTAACGTATTTTAATAACAACTTAAAAAACGGTATTCGCAGAAAAAATCTCTTGATTATTTCCGTAAAAATTTGGGATTATCGAAACTCCACAGCCGAGCTGCTTGTGGGTGCCTAAGGTTCGCACGTCTCCTGCTGTAGCGCTGTTGTATGCTTTGTGGGAACTATTTCTTAGGATAGAGAGTCGCATACGTGCGTTATTCATAACGCACGTATGGGCTTCGCTTCGGACTAGTTCAAGGGAGTATTGGCGGATGGATGAATTAAAAATTATTTTCTTTTCTTATCTCTTTTTATGGGAGTTCACTGCACAAACGTACTTTAGAGAAAACCGCCACTGACAAGGAGTAGAAAACAGGGAAAGACGATCTAACGGAACATTGTAAAAAATCGTCTTTTTTATTAGGAGGTTGAGTTATGTACATAAATAGGTGGATGTGGATAGGGCGAGAAGGAATGGAGCAATGCTTAACTTTCACGCGAAGACCGAAAAGGAATATCTAAAAAAAGTTTTGATGGAACAACTGTTTTGGTGGGAAAACTCTTTGAATTGACGCCTAGTGGCTTGCTGTTTGACTGATATTATGCTAATATCCTTCCTATTCACTGGCAGTCTTATCTTCGAGGGTATTACCATTTAGGGGGGGGGGGGGTGAAAGTAGTAAGATTAATGATCCTGGGGAGAAGCTTTCTTTGCTAGTAGGGAGCCAGTTATTTCGTTCAAGCTGTCAATATGTTCAGAGATCAATGTTACAATTTCCCAAGTATTGAAGCGAGACTAATCAAGACTCGAATTGAGCACACAATGTAGTATAGCAATCCAATCGAGAAGAAAGGAGATTAAAACTTTTGAAGACAGCTCGAGATGATTAAGAAAATTTACATATTTGGATATTCATTGTTGCAAAGTGAGCGTAAAAAATATCCATGTATATTTATTAACACATTACCGCCAGTCTAAAGTGCGAGGTAAATAGTGATTTTTAGCATTAAAGAACCAATCCTCTTTAAAACCTTCCCTTGCCGGTGCTGTCAACTGATTTGACATGTCTCCAATTATTTCAATATCTCTGAAAAGCACCTCTAACCACAGATGACACAGGATGAGGGAGAAATATTCCCCGACGCTCTACACAAACATTTTATAATACGATAATAATAATAATAATACTTGGACGATTTATATAGCGCCATTTTTTGTGAAAAATCACCTCAAGGGCGCTGATATATCATAGTGGGCGACATTGTAAATAATATTA
This sequence comes from Halesus radiatus, assembly GCA_022606495.2. Taxonomy (NCBI): domain Eukaryota; kingdom Metazoa; phylum Arthropoda; class Insecta; order Trichoptera; family Limnephilidae; genus Halesus; species Halesus radiatus. The sequence goes on along the minus strand of JAHDVE020011366.1, from coordinate 10,638 downwards.
AGTAAATGAAACACGTGTTCGAATATATTAGTGGTTTATAACAACGTGTTCGAATATATTAGTGGCTTATAACAACGTGTTCGAATATATTAGTGGTTTATAACAACGTGTTCGAATATATTAGGGGTTTATAACAACGTGTTCGAATATATTAGTGGTTTATAACAACGTGTTTGAATATATTAGTGGTTTATAACAACGTGTTTGAATATATTAGTGGTTTATAACAACGTGTTGGAATATATTCTTGGTTTACAACAAGGTGTTTCATTTACTTAATACAATTTCAAACCACAAAGTGATTGCTTCTTATGAAAAAAAAGTAAATAAAAATATTTGTAACTGTAAATAATTGTTTTCAAAAATCTCAAATAAATTAATGGTTCAAATAAATACCTACTCTTCTTTTGCCAATAACCTTCTAATAAATATAATATCAATGACAAATAGGATTTAAACAGTAACTGCAATATCGTGCAATGTGCAGTGTTTTCTAATATTGTGTCCTGTGCGTGCGAAATCATATCTTCTCAAGCGAAAACTTTGTAATTTAACGTTTTAATCTGGAGTGACCTACCGTGTAAGTACATAATAAAATAAACCGTATCAAGGAGTATTTGTACAGTACCTTTGGGGTGATTTTTCACAAAAACGACGCTATACAAGTCACCCAAGTATTATTATAATTTTTATTATTTCTCCATAAATATATATATATACATTTACTTTAATTTTTTTAATGTTTATTTCATATCTCGGGGAGGGTGGTGCTATCCCACAAGTTCCATATAATATCTGTATCAAAATCAAACAAAATATAAAAAAATATTGTAGGAGACAAATACAAAAATATAAGATATGAAAATAAAATAAAGTATTTAAAAAAAAATTTTAATCATCAGGAATTGGCTCCATCGCTTGTAAATGAGACCTTGCCAGAAATCGAGTACAGCCTTCACAAGGGTGTTTTCGCTCTTTGCTAGTCGCGTTCTATATATGGCGATCTGTTTTTTGAATACGGCTCGGAATCGAATATACCAAACGAAGAATTCATAATTTTGGTGTTTGATGTATTGGAAAAAATAATTTATGTACCGCAAGTAAAAAATGTTTTGTCGAAAATTCTGGAAAAAATACTTAATATACGATGACCACATGCGTTGATAACTTCCCGAGAAGGATATGGGGTTTTACTCAGCGTGCCACCATGCACGGTCGTCAGTAGTAGCCGGCGGTCTGCCGGCTGTAATGGACGTATCATTTTTTTTTCTCGTTTTTAGCACTCATACACAATATTTTTCTTTTGTACGTATATAAATTTTAATAAAATGATGAACATAAGTAAAAAAATGGTAACTATTTAATTTTAAATGGGTGTGTAGTTATTTTTTGGCAACATTACCAATAAAATTATTATCAAGTATTTTGTTTACACCACAGTTTAATATATAAATATCAACATAATGTGACAATAGACAAATTACCTAAATAAATAAAAATTAACAATAAGTGATGAAAGATGGTAGGTAATTAATTAAAAATGCAAGAATTATTGTTTATTTTTGTTTATGTTTTGAAATGTGCCTATTCTAACATTATTATTTTCTATTTATTTATAAATATGTTTATTACTGGTCTATATTTTTTAGCATACTTTGTATCCTGATGAGGAAAGCGTCGCCTTCGAAACATGTTGATATTTATATGTTAAACAGTGGTGTAAACAAAATACGTCTTATAAATTTTATTTATTTTTATCCAACTTAAAAATGACAAAATTCTAAATGTGTTTACCCTGTGCACTGAGCACACAGCACTGGAGCTCGAGAGATCTTCTAGTACCGTAAGAGAAGAGTTGAGGTAAGACTGCAGTGAATATACTTACTTGAATAATGGCTGGTAAATTTTCATAATTAAGGTAGTAAATTTAGTCGACATTGATAAGGATTAAATGACATTGTTAAACGTGGAAAAAAGAACCTATGGTAGAATTTGTGGGTGAGCAATGCACAATCCGACATATGGAGTAAACACAATATTTGTAATACAATGGAAGATTGCAAACACTATACCAAAAAGAGGCGAAAATAACAGAGATGACTTGGAATCTGATGAGGCGAAAGTGGATAATGAACAAGTTCTCAACGGAACCGTTCGGAAGTCAGTGAAGTTCCAATACCTCCTCTCGGCTTTCTCTGGGGGAAAATGTTGCTGTCCATTTTCGAGAAGGTGAATTCATTCAGTTTTATGATGTTAACTTCTAACAGATAACGGAAAATCCGTTTTCTTCCAAAATATCTATCGCATTTCTTTACACGGTTCTAATAATTTTATTTTGTTCAAATTATTATACCACAGATTACTCATCCATTTACAGTACAAGATTTCTTAATTTAACGTTCACAACATTCGGGAAGACGGGCATGCTAAACGTTTTAAGGTTATTTAAATAGTAAATAATCTACTGGTTTAAAAATGTCATTCAATAACATCATTGTGGTATCTCGAACAAGTCGTGGAGACGACTACGGCTGAAGTTTTTAGGAATTCCAAGAGGAATGTGGAATTGTGATCGATTTTATATTATTTAAAATGTTTTTATTTATGTATCTATTTTACATGTTTATTGTTCCCTACTTGCTATGCTAGCTGGGGTTGTGTTCCAGCAAGTAGTTCATATCGTTTCGTGGTAAAGTCGAATAAAATAATCTATTTTATTAATATAATTACATTGTTTATTTTTTTAAATAAAAAAGTAATTTAAAGATACCAGTAATAAAAAAATAATATACTGATATGTACATATTAATAAGGTGGTGATTACAAAGTAAATTTTAATTCATTTATATATAATGACGCCACAAATGAATGAATACCAATCTTTTGAAGAAATTATTTAAAATAATTTCTTCAAACGATTGGTATTCACTTTGTGGCATAATTATTAATAAATAAATTAAAAATATACTTAGTATTCACCACTTTATAAATATACATTGATATATACATATTTCGAAAGATGCTTTCATCGTCAGGAATTAGTATTCATATATTCCTGGTGGTGAAAGCATCGCTTTCGAAACATGTAGATGTCAATGTATATTTATAAAGTGGTGAATACTAAGTATATTTTTACATTCATTTAATTATTTAATAATTCATTAGACTGAAAAAATGATAAAAGCGTCAAAAATAGCATTGTTAAGCCCCCCTGAGATGATATTCTTTACTAAGCGGCGCTATGAAAATCGACTAATGGTAAAAATAAGCTAAATCGACGATTGTGTGTTGTTACGTCTTGACCGAGCATAAGCGAAACCGCAGATAAAATATCCTTGGTAATGAGGTATTGTCTATATCCTACTATAACAGTATCGGAGCGAGGATTTTTCAATTAGCGGTGCCCACAGCCGGTTTGCTTCCCGCCTGGGAACTGGGATTCCCCTCGCGCAGCCGGACGTAAAATAGGATTATGGGAAATTATACGAAAGTAAACAGAGAAACCCTCGTTCTATCCGGATTGAGACCTCCATAAGGACTTCGAGGAAATACAAGACGTAAAGAAAAATAATGCAAAGGGTCTTGGAATTGTGTTTGTTTCATGATGATAATACAAAGAAAATAGCGTGTGGTACAATGGTGCCAGAACTTATCGAAACAAATGGAAAACTCTGCTGTAAGAATAATAATTGGATAATTTCCACCCCGCCCTTTCGGTGAAACAATCACCCGAGGGGATGATTATTGGTATCGTCGCCAGGGCTGACACGACCTCAGTACTTACCCAGATGCATTGTTCACACACAACACGGCATGTTTCAAACATATTATCCGACTTCATTCCAATTGTAATTTTTTTGAAATATTCAAATTCGAGTAGCTTATATTATAAACGATGTTAAGTTGATGTTACAGTTGATAAACAATAATAAATTAATAATGACACCAAAAAGTAATATCACTTTTTTTCATCAATAAATGTGTAATAATTTATTGGCGTCATTATTAATAAAATTAATATGAAATTCTTTGTTTATGTATTATAGATTTATATGTTTTTGCTTTAGGTATACTGTGAATCCTGATGAGGAAACCTTCGCTTTCGAAACATGTTGATATTTATGTATTAAACAATGGTGTAAACAAATAATCTCATATTAATTTTATTAATAATAAATTATTTTGTTTAAATAACAATTTTAATAAATAAATACCTACATTTTTTTAAACCAATGATTTCCTCGTCGGGATACAGTGTATACATGTTATAGTGATAGTGATTTGTATAAAATAATTAATTATTAATTATGTAAAAATGATATCACTGTATATACAGACAGCCACTTACTTTTTATATCCCTCATTTTAAAACCAATTCCAAACAAAACTCGTTTATCTACAGATCTACACACTCGTTTAACTTAAATTATTACCATATTGACATTTTTAACTCAACTACACGTGATATTAAATTAAAATCCATAATGCGACCACTCTCAAACTAGTTAACTTAAACCATTTTTTTACCTTTATCCCACTCCTATGTTCCCATCCACCCTCCCCTCCCCTGACTGACATTGTTTAAGCTAATTGATGAAAAACTGTACATTGTCACACTTTACTCATAGTATTTATCATCAGCAGAGGAAAATTTATAATTGGCATAATTTATTGTTTATATTATTATATATATGAAAATTATGGATTTGCTGTTAATTTTCCCAAGAAAAAGTTAATAAATAAATAAATTTGCGAATATTGAGGAAGTGAAATAGTTAGCAGCTAGCAGTCTACAATGAAGTGCTGATAGCAACCCTGATGTATGGCAGTGAGGCATGGAACTGCAGAGGAAGGATGAAAGTAAACTGAATGCTGTAAAAATGAGATCCTGAGGCGAATATGTGGTAAAATCATGTATGATCGTGTGAAAAATGTTGAGAACGGGTATTATTAAGAAAGAGACGCTTTGATGGTTTGGGCATGTAGAACGAAGAAAGGAGTGTAAGGAGAATATATGACGCAAATGTGAATGGAAGAAGAAGACGGGGACGTCCGAGAAAGGTATGGCATGATCAAGTGAATCAAATACTTGAGTCAGGCCTTGTTGAAGTCGGAATAATAGACGAGAATATATGAGACGATGTATGAATGTGAGTAAAGCAAAAAGTGTATTCCAAGATCGAGTATTTTGGCGGTCCGTCCTCTCTGCCTACCCCTGCGGAGAAACGGCGTGATGGTCAGTTAGTGAAATAGTTGCGTTTACAAAGAAAATTCATCCGGAAAAACTGTGCATATTTGTCGTAATGGGCCGTTCAAAAGTTTTTGATAAGACAAATAAACAGAATTTTTGGATTATAATTAAGTGTTTATTGCATGTACTTATTTGTTTTATATCTAGCAAGAATGGTTAATTTAGTCACATTCGCTCGTCTTACGTGTTTAGTCTAAACCTTGTTTCCACGTGAAAGCTGCACGACTTTTGCTTTCGCGAAAGCTCCGCTGGGATTACTGTGGAATATTTTACAAGAACTCTATTGTGTGGGGAAGAAAAGTAGATCTAGGATAATACAATTCGTTGTAGAACATAGACACAATTTAATAATAGTGCAATTAACATATTTGTTCTGTACTCAAACGTCCGGAAAGAATCCAGTTCAAGCTTTTGCCGGATGGTATTTAAATCGGTTAACGGGATGGCTCCGGCTTACTTATCGGAAATGAGCATTCCTGAAAATTCGAATTCACGACAGTCAACTCTTAGATCAGCGACGTCATCAGCTTTCGGGAGGCTGGAGGAACCAAAGCGCACATCTGATACTAAGTTCGGTGCGCGTGCTTTCAGAGTGTCAGGTCCTAAAGCCTGGAATAAACTGTCATGCGATTTAAGAATCATTAAGGACTCGACATATTTCAGAGCGACGCTGGTCGCTTTCAGAATGATACAGTTGCATACCCAATTTACATAGCGAAGCTAGTCGGTTAGGTACCTACCTAAAGTAATTTACAGAAGTTTTAAAGTTTAACTTTTCATAGTCCGTTTACTGCAAATAACTACAAATATTTATAAATGTAAATAGGTAATTATCTTCGAAAATTTCAGTCTGTTTATATATATTAAACTAAATGTTTGTCTGTCTATCTGTCCCCGATTTTCTCGAATGATTTCGCTAAAAATAGCACAGTTTATTCTTATTAGTGACGGGAAGTTTAGAGAGTAGGTTTAGAGGTTTGAATGAGATTCAATATGTAAAACTGTTGCTATAACGTTTTAAAATTAGTATGCAAAACATTGAACCGCCATTTAGTATTGAGGTTATCCCATAGACATACCAGTCTGGTTAGCCACAGATTACATATTCAGGTTTGTTTGGGTAGAATATTTTCAAAATGTAAAACACAACTAGGTACCTACTTAAGATCTTTATTATTTAGATTTATTTAAAAAAATATATTTGGAATGAAACAAAATTTTCAAACGAATGTTTGTTTGTTTTGAAATAGTAATAGTCGTCACAAGGCATTACTTTCGCGGTCAAATCATTTATGGCACCCAAACGACAATCAATAATTCACAACTTCATAACTTTATATTAAAAAAAAATCCCGAGCAAGGCCGGGCACACATCAGCTATAATTTCAAATAAATGCAGTGTTTTCTAATATTGAGTCCTGTGCGTGCAAAATCATATCTTTCCTAACTAAAAATGTATAATATAATGTGTTAATCTAATGTGACCTGCAGATAAGTATGTTCCTGTATTTATGTGCACATAATAAGACAAACCCTAGCAAGCAATATTTTTACAGCGCCCTTGAGGTGATTTTTCACAAAAACGGCGCTATACAAATCATCCAATTATTATTATTATCATTACAGATGTAGGTTAATTTAAGTGAAAACAGTACAAAAATATATATACATATAAAAAAAATATTATTGCTATTAATATTCGACGGTTCCAATGTAAGGTATCGAATCTGCATCTCTCGAGGTTTACAGAGGAGTCAACGCCAAGTTAGTTTCGACTTTTCGATCATTTTCATTCCAAATAAAGGTGGTTTTAGAGGAAAATTCAATTTTTTTGACGTAGTCTGAAAATATAGAAAAAAATGGATGGTTTAAGACAGTAAAACGAAAATGGACACTTTGCAGATTCGACACCTTTTGTTGGGACCGTCGACATACATACGAGTAGCCGGCTTATTGCTCGGTGACAATTTCTATCAACTGTGCCTACCATAGTGGGAAAGGGAATGATAATAATAAGCTTTTTTCGCGCAGTGTGTATAAAAATGTTAAGTTAGGGCCAGCCCTCAAAAATAGCCCCGAACATACGTAGTTTGCTAACTCAGGCAATACTACAAATGATTTATACGTAAATTATATGCGGGTAGTTACGAAAATGTATAAGGTTTCAAAAGACACAAATCCTCAAACGGTAATCTTTTAAATTCTATGAAAGACATGCCAAAATATCTGAAAATGGGAGCCATATCAGTGGCGACAAATTATAATGTTTTACCTTAAAATTTCTGTACGTATTTCAATATAGAAATTAAAAGATTACAATTTGAAGCTTTTTGTCTTTTGAAACCTTGTACATTTTCCTAACTAGCCGTATAGATTTGATACATAAATCATTAATAGTATTTCTTGCGTTAGCAAACTACAGAGTGTGTATTTTTGGGTGCTGACCGTTAAGTAAAAAATCTTTAAAGTAATATAAAACAAAGCAATTATCCACATTAATACACTTTATAATTTCTTCAAAATATTGGAATTCGCTTTGTGGCGTCATTATTAATAAATTAATTTTAAAAAAAACTTTTTAATCACCACTTTACTCATATATACATTTTAACATATTTCGAAAGCAATGCGTTCCTCATCGGAAATATACAGAATACTGAAAAACAATAATGTAAGAAAAGACAAATTATAAACATAAACAAAAATTGATTAAAGTTGGTAAGTAATTAATCAAAAGTGTTAATAAAAAATAAATATAAAACATTGAATAACAAATTTATATTAGAAATAAAAATTAGAAATTATGAAATTATAAATTCAAGAGACAGATATTTAAAAAATATATTTGATTATTAATTATATTTTATTGACTATTAACACTGTCTGATTTCTAAAATTTCAAATTTGTTTAATTGTAAACCGGTTGTATTTGTTAAATGTTTAAACCTTTATTTATATCAAAAGAGTGATTATTTTCCAAAAAAATATATATTTTCCATTGAAATAAAATTCATTAAATGCTTAAATAACTCGGAAAAGGGAGCATTAGATAATGGAATGAAAAGAAGTGAATGGTGATGAACAATAAATTATTGTGATAGTGGAAATTTAAAAAAAAAATTAAAAAATTGTATAAATTATAATGAGGTTCCAAAAGATTTTCCTGTAATTTCTCTCTGATATCTGAAAAATAGCTATGATTTCAGCTGTATGGAGGTAGTACTTACCTAATTTCTAGAAAGCTTGTAGTTGAATAGGCAAGTACCGCCACTGCTTATATTATAAGAGTGTACAGAGAGGAAGGAAAACCACACGTCACTGTCCTGAAAAAGGTTTCTCGCGTATTTTTAAAATGTTGAAAATTTTATGTTCCCTTGGAACATTTCCTGAACTCGGAACGGAATGTAATTTGGTCCTGAGCCGGCGCGGTACTACAGTACCACGGTACGGTAAGATTGCGCACTTTGGGTGAATATTAAATGTTATGTTTGAATATTTTTTTAATATTTTTTGTAACACAACACAATAGTGGTTTGTGTCCCCTTTTAAGTGTTAATAAACAATAGATATAAAAGCCATATAGAAATCGATTTAAAGAAATTAATAATGTGCAGAAACATCGTTATGCCATCAAATGCAGTAAGCAATCGTCATTTATGGCACAAAGTCAGTATTTTGTTACAACAAGAATATTATTAGTAAAACCCGATATTCGTATCGTAAGGTAGGGACTCGCCTGTAAAGAATTTAACTACGAAAATATTACTGTAATTTTTTTTTGAGTACTGTAAATTAAATTTAATCATGTTATTACTAAGTTCTACAAGATATTTTATTATTGTGACAGCTATTTTCAAATCAGAGCCATTTTCAAACTGGGGTTAGGCCACGTTGAGACAACTTATTTATACAATTCTATTTACCCCCACCGAATTAAAATTTTTATTGTGCCTAAAATGATTTATTACAGGTAAAACCAATTAACTGAGAAAATTATTGTGATAACAGATTCTCTATTCTGTGAAATACTTAGTGTTGAAATCTGTTTTCTCCGCATTAAATAGCAATGTTTTATAATGACGTTAATGCTATTGACTTACGAAAATGTATTAACTTTATTAATTAGTGTTATTTTGTGATCACATAAAATTTTTACGTTGTAAAATATAGAAAAATAAAATTTTCAATTTTTGCATTAAATTAAAAAAAATAAAATAAATGGAGTTCTACAAATTAAACACAAAAACAATTAATAATTAGTTACACTTAAATACTAAAATGGAATTCTCCCATTTCGATAATCCGATGTCTGCCAATGAAAATTTTATTTTCATTAACACATTTTTTTATTTATTTATTAATTGATAAACTAAAGTTTTTAAGACAAGATTTTTGTGCATAGCGCAAAGGGTAACAATTATTTTTATAAACAATAATTATTAGCCTGAACCACTCATCCAAATTGAAAATAACCTTCCGAGAAAAGATAAATGTCGCCGACAGGACTCGAACCTGCACCCTTCTGATTGCCGGTCAGATGCTCTACCGCTGAGCTACGTCGGCTTATCGCAAACCCAAGTTAATCAATATATACTAGTGTTTCATTCAATAATTACTGTTTTTAATATATTTCACCTGTAAACAACCAACTTTATTAGTATGAGAAAGGCTTGTAACGGCTAAATCCCTCAATAGGTGGCGTCGAGACAAATTATGTCTACATTTTATTGGTGAAAAATGCTTTGACTTGTCAAATAACACTAGTATATATTGTATTATAAGTTTCTAAAAAGGTAAAAATTTATATACTTATGGTTTACTACGAATATAATATAAAATGATGTACGGTAAAGCTCATCCTTGTTTTTAAATTTGACATTCTAACCTCAAAACTGATCATTACCGACCGGCCATAGATTTGGAGCGTATTGGTTGGGCTTTGAACAATTGAAACTGTGTAAATTATTTTAACTATGAAAACGAACTTTAGAAAAAAAAACTGGTATTTACGATTGAACATCATTATTCATGAAACAAATGGACTGCAGCTCCTTATTGTCCAAAGCCCCAATAAATTATTATGGAATATTTCACAATCATATTCCTAATAATTATTTTCTCCATTTCCTTCAGTCTCACAAAATACCCAAATGGGGTTGTAATATTCCTACGAGCTCCAAGCTGGGTGCTTGTAAAGTGTCACATACAAAAAACTGTCATACACAATTTAGTGGCCAAAAATACTGTTTATTTAAATAGTTTCCTAACACAATTCAACCCTTACCTTCACTTTGCATTGCGGTCACTTCTCACCCCCACCCAACACCCCCCACCCCCCGGGGGCCGCCCACCGACACAATAAAGGCCCAAAGCAAACACAGTTTAGG
>JAHDVE020011365.1:0-21060 GCA_022606495.2 Halesus radiatus | reverse complement strand
GAAGTAGGCGTAGAGAAGTGGGAAGATGATGCTGGATTGGCCGAAGATCAGGCAGCCCACAAAGTAAAACACCCCACAGTAGATGTATTGACTCTCTGGGTTAAATTTACAATAAAGCCAGAGAACAAGATATAGTCCAAACAGTAGATAAACCGAAAATTTGCCGAAGAGAAAGCTATGCTTCTCCATGTTGCGCATTATGGTGCGGGTATTTACGTTCATTTTTCTTTTGCTTTCTGTTTAGACATACAGGCTGAATATACCACCCAGAACTAACGAAGCTTCGATGGCGTTGGTGCTCCGGAAGTAGTAATAGGTAAGACCGGTTACTAACAAAATAGATATTTTAAAGAAGCTGTAGTGGTATTATCGCACCGACTGGATGAGACGGTAGGCCATTAAGCCCGCAGCAGCGGCTTTGAATCCCAAAAATAAGAGTCGCACCTGCACAGGCATGAGACTTTCATCGGTAACTACACTTTTCATAAATATTGCAAGGATAAATAATAACAGCGCAGTTGGCAAGCAAAAGACCAGAAATGAGATGAATCCGCCGAGTGGTGATTTAGTGAGAAGAGTCGTGGCTATGATAAGTACTTGGACAGAAGTTGACCCTGGCAGTGAGCCGCATAGATTAACTATTTCATGATACTGAGATTCAGACAACCTGCATTATTTTTTTTTAAGAAAATAGATATAAGGATTTTTTTTAAAAAAAGTTTACGATTATTATTGGGATACCATGTATTTTTGACAACAAATTGTTATCTAAAGTCATCAATCTGGTCCATTTGCGTACCGAAGGATTTGAAGCCATATGGAAACAACACCCGCAGCAAATCAGGCATGTGCAATTTTTATTTAACGAAGCTGTGTCTGCTGTTTGGATCGAAAGCCAGCTTGGTCAGCAAAGAGTTTCTATCCGAACTCATTTTTCCTATATTTGATTTTTAAAAAAATAATTAATATTTCTTAATTTTGTATATAATTCAAATATTTTTCTATCCTTATTTGTTGTCAATTAAAATAAATGATATTTTATGTATTGTATAATATAAGTATAGATAGACATAGATTGAATTTATTATAAAAATATCTTAGATATCTTAAAACACAAATAACAAATATATATATTGACAGGAAACCATGATTCGATCCTGTAAATTTTTGAAATAAAAACTCATTCCCCTCTCCTTCTATGCCGATAAAATGGCAATCGAACTACTGAAACACCCCTTTGACGAGCACCCAGCACACTTCATCGAAATCAATCCTCTGAAATACAATGTAATTGACAAACACCAGAAAACATATCTAAAAACAAAACAAAAAAACAATTCCAAATAGTTTTTCTGACACTGATATATGATTACAGGAATGTGTATATTATTCGACAATTGCCAAGAAGTATCCAGTCAAAGAATTCGATAACCAATTTGAGCAAGAGGCCTATCAACAGGCTCTCGTGAGATGGAACAGATTTGCGGAAACCAACGATTTTGCCAACGGACTTTCAGACTTTACCTGGATTTTGAAAACTTTATACTTAGATCTGCAGAGGAACTGTACCGGCGACAATTTTTCAAGCAGAAAGTCCGAAACCACAGGCGTATTTTAGTTCATCAAAACAAAAATATATTTTTTTATGTTATATTATATTATATAATAATATTGTTTATTATTATTAATTTAGGTATTTGAAGATGACGTAAAATAACAAGTTGGTAGATACATTTAGCTTGTGAATTCACTGAAGGATTATCCCGAGTGGTCGCACAAGGTGAAATAAGAAACTGGCCATTATGCACATCTGATCTTCAACAACTTGGAGTTTGAAGGAAAAGAAGATCTCTTTAAAGGATTCGTAAAAAACAATAATCCAACTGTTTATATATGAAATGTATCATTTTTATTATTTTTTAACTCACTGTATAGGATAAACACGACTTCTTCGTATGATAGTTTAAGGAAAAATCCAGCATCCATTTAAAAAAAAACAATACAAAACATTACATATATATAAAAAATAAAGTTTAGCTAATTAATTATATAATTTTGGGAAAACATCTATTAAATCTATCATATGAAAACAACATTAACTAACTTATTGAAACATACAGCCAAATCGTAATTTATTATCGTACGGATCCTTTTACGTTTGTAGGCCAAATATATAGAATGAAACATATGTTGACCATTAATAAAAAAACACAATTCAACAACATTTATTATCTTTAGTTTCAGCAGGATTTGCTCCAGATTGTATTTTAAACTAGTTCCTTTTCTTCTTGATGTTCTCCATCATCTTGCTTGAAGACTCCATCTTATCTGCCTTGGGGTATATTTGGATTAGCCTTCGAGCCATGCTTAAGAATGCTTGGTAGATGTTGTCTCCTGACTTAGCACTTATCTCATACCCAGGAATATTCTTTTGTTTCCCGTACTCTTCCAGTTGAGTAGTCTCCACTTTACGAAGGTCGTTATTGTCGCATTTATTTCCAAGAATGCACAGCTCGACGTTCGGCTCTGAGTACTTTTGGATCTGTTTTTATTTTAATTTTAATTTTAATATTAGTATTTTTGTATATTTGATTATTGGCAAAAAGTTATTTTACCTCATTGAACCAAAAATCATCAATGTCCTTAAATGACTGCTCGTTTGTAATGTCATAGACTGTGAAGATTCCGTGCGCTCCTTTATAATATGCCGAAGTTATGGTTCTGAATCTCTCCTGGCCTGCTGTATCCCAAATCTGTAATTTCACTATGTTTCCGTCGATTGGTAGAGATCTTTAAAAATATATATCGATATATAGAGAGATATTTGTGGATCAAGAAATGTGAGAACAGACAATATGGTACTTAAATCTAAAATCAACTCCGATTGTTGCGAGATAACTTTATTGAAAGGAGTCGTCTGCGAACCGTTTCAGTACTGACGATTTTCCAACTGAGCTGTTTCCTACAATGACTATTTTAAAGAGGTAATCGTATTCGCGTATCATTTTATACTGTAATAATATTTGTCTAAAATAATAATAATCAAAAATCAAATACTGTGATTCTGATCTGATAGATTTTTTTAAATGAACTTGATAACCAAAATGTTTGTTTTATTTTTTGCAAATTAATAATAAATAATAAATAGCTGTTTCCCAAATAAATCTAATGGAAAAAACTTGAACCAATAGATTATTATTATATATAATCTCCATTATTATTATTATTCAATAAACTAACAAAAAATACTATTGGAAAAAGGTTTTCCTAATCCAAAAATATTTGACGATGAATCTCTCTTAATAGCAAATCAAATCCATAAAAAAAAAACAATACAAAAAATGAAATATATTTTTTTAGAGTAACACATCATACATACTATTGTTGGTTCAGATTACTACTTAGAATAAAAACTGAATAACGATATTACGACAATATTTATTCTGAAATAACGCATATTTAAATATTTGCCAAATATGTTTGTGTAGTATTTTTTTATTCATAATTTGTATAGAAAATTATATTTTTCTCACTCATATTTCTTAGTGAGAGAGGCAATATATAAAGTATATATAAATTGGCATCATAGTTTCCTTGAACGAGTTCTTGGAAGAGAATTGATTTGACCAACACCAGATATTCCTCCGTTCAAGCCAGGTACATTGTATCGGTTAGTCGAAGTTCCGAACATTTCTAGCAAAGTACCCAGTGTGGGATTGCCTTACTCATCAGTAGTGTTGTCTGTTGAGCTGCCTACTTTCGTTGATGATGTCGGTGTATTCCGACTATTGTAGTCCACATTTAGTGAAGTAACAGCATTATAAAATATTTGCTAAGTGGTAGGAGGCAGATTGAAGTCATCAAGCACCTCAATAACTTATTGTATAAAGGCTTATGAGGTTTCAGAGTCGATTTGGGAGAGGATGAGTGAGCTGATGCAGTTCTATATTTATTCATTCCTAGTTTCTAGGCTGTTTTCGAAGACGATCCTGTCAGGGTCAGTGCCAATCTCAGTAACCATCTTGACCCAATCACAAGTCTGGGCTGAACTCATAAAAATTAATCCTAATAAGGCAAATATTTTTTTCATACTTTTTTCTAGCAATATGTTTTTTTTTATATCAATATATTTATATAAATGGTATTTTCTAAAGTTGTCTGATACTTCTAAATATTCTTAATATTAGAAAAACATCTGAAAAGAATTATTATTATTCTAGAAATCTTGTACAAAATATAAAATAAACAATATGCATGATATATAAAATTCATATAATATCATATAATATATAAATATATGTTAGTATGGCTATCTAGAAAAGGTCACATTGTCGGATCAAGTTAAAAATACAGAGTATATTTAGATTATAAAAACAACCCTAAAAACATTAAGAATTCAATACTTTTAAAGTCTATTTCAACTTTCACAAGGGCATTATTATCACAATCTAATTTTCGCTACATTGGTGTTTAAACACTATTTTATTTACAAATATAACATATACAATATATCAGAGCGACATCAAGAAACACAACTTAATAATACTGTATATTTGTTCCATAAATGTTATATTTTATTGGATTTGTTGTTTATTCTAAAGATATTGCATCCAAATGGTTATGAGGATTGAACAATGAAGAAAAATAGGTCATATAAATGCGTTGATCACCAAATTTTGAAATTGTTTTACAGACTATTCCTTGTAGTAGGCTAAAATAATTTGGTTTCTTTCTATTATTCGACTGATATACCAGGCATTTTCGAGTAGAACCATAAATTATTTTAGGTTCTCGTCCGTAAAGACTATTCCTCTTGGCTCTCTTTGATAGACCAGATAATCCAACTCCCCTCTGTAAATTCTTTTATTTCTGTCCCAGTTCGCATGCTCTACCTCCCAGAGCTCAACAGCCGTATGTCTGATTACTACTGTAATTTTTCTGCCTTGATACACTCCTTCTCCCGACCAGCTGTACTCCGGCCAGTATTCTACGATCGCAAGCAGTTTTCTGAACACTCCTTTTTTAATATCGCATCCATTCTGTTTTTGGACTCCATGTTCCTCTGATGAGGTTTTATAGTTTTGTAAGACATCTTCGACAAATTGCTCCATCTAAGATCCCTTGCTTTGGATCTTCCTCTTCCAGAATCCCTAGATAAACTAATATACAGCTGATCCCTTGCCGTCCAATTCTTTGAGCTTGATGATTAAACTGATGAGTTCAACAGTCTTATCATAATTCATCTTTTCCTTCTTCTCGTAGATTTTCTGCAGGATGTCTTCAGTGAGCAGGGCTATCCTCTCGTCTGATGCACGATCTATAATTGCGGGGTAGTGAGGATCAAAATATAGGTATTTCCTCAAACGAATTTTGCAAACTCTGCCAAATTTACTGGTAATCTTAGAGAGTTGTTTCCAAAGGAATCCAGAATTAGATTCGAAGACGTGATGCTATCTTTGTAAAGCTTAGTACAGTACCTCGTCATCGTCCAGTAGTATGCGCCGGTTCTACTCAGTTTCAATTTCGAGGGTGAAATCAAAATAAAAGGTATTCTATTTCATGAGTCTTCTCAACACACTATATACTTTTTCTTCTTTGCCTATTAAAAGAGGATTCGGGATATCCTCCGAGACATTTATAGTTACACTGATTTTATCCGGATAGGATATGGGCTATAATCTTACTCGTCCTTCTTTTTCTAGAATTTACTTTTAATGCCTTTCGAGCCCTTCGACCACACTCTCTATTTCTCCGTTGAAATAGGCGACGTAGTCTCGTATTTTCAATTTGAACTGCAGTTCGGGGTCGTTCAGGACCAGATCACCATTGAGGAAAATCGGTTAAAAAAACTTGAATAAAAAGTAACATATTTGCTCTAGTTCAAATTCTGACAACTCAGAGTTGCCGAAGCTGCTGAGGCTGATATTTGTCAATTATTAAAGTGAGCTATATTTCGGTTTTGATTTCTATGTTTTGATGCTATTTAAATATTGGCCTATCGATTCGAGTTCGGCGATCGTGAAAGTGCAATATGTACCTCTCTCGGCTCCCATAATTTTAAAGAACAACTAGAAGTAGTAGATATGCGATTCGATAGGACCCCGCGAAACTCCAACAGGTGTGATCATAAGAACGGGAGATCGTTTGGCTAAACTTGCTCGGAAGGTATTTCGTGTCTAATTTTTAAGATGCGTTTCTTGGAGATTATCGAGAAACTAGTTCAAATGCATGTCACCCACCAACACGGTGCAGCAGCTCTAGCTTCCTTTGATGAAGACAGAGTTAGACATTCCGGTTCCCACTTTCAGATTATGGTGCCAGCTATTCGTATCCATCAAGAACCGACCTATCTCTTTTTGTTTCGGAGTGCTATCAACCATAATTATCAGGTCTGTCATCATGTACAGTCTTACAATCTCGAGTTTGCTGTTATGCAGGATGTTCACCGGATATTAGTTCAGGTATTTACGGGAAGGGAACTCCTGCTCGATTACCTTTCTATACTTGTTGTCCAGCTCAATCAGCTTTTTTTATGAGGTCAAAAATAAGTTTTCATTGATTTTTTGGATCTAGCCTTTCATCGTCAGCAGATTTTTCTCCAGTTCACCTTTATCAGGGTTGCGAATAGGTAGCAACTTGACATATCGTGATAGGAATAATTCATATTGGTATAGTTTCTGGAACGGTTTGGTGAGATAGTCGATGAGCTCGATTCTGCTCAAGAATTTTACAAGGGCATCGCCGTACTTGGCAGTCAATGCAGCACTCTTATCGTTAAAAACCTTTGGATACATGTTGAATTTTCCTTCTGCTTTTAATTTGAGGATTGCATTTTTCTTAACATCAAGGGTTTTGAAAAATGTGGAATAAATTTTGAAGAAAGGGATGAACTTCTTCAAAACTTCAGAAAATCCGAAGTCGATTTCCTCCTTGTTTTTGAATTTTTTTTGAAGATCAGCCTCAAATTGGGTGTGAAGCAGGTAGAGCTCATCGATGCTTTGGTAAATCTCAAGATATTTGGACTCGTCGATACCGCAAGACAAGAACATCGCTTTGTAGTCTTATCGAATAAAGCGTAGTAGTTTAACATACTATTCTTCCGACTGTAGCCATTCTTTGAGGATGCCTTGTCTTTCTCGGAACTTGCGTTGCCAGCCGTCTACTTGATGCAAAAAATGATTTCTCGCAAAAATATGAACTGATGATGTTTACTATATTTACATAGTCTCTGGGCTAATTATGTGTATATTTATGTCTTTATAGATATGATAAAAATGTGGTAAAAATAAAATAAAAAATAAATCAAACCCTATCGAAAATATATTAAACTCTAAAATATATTTACATATTTATCTATTGAAAATTGTCAAAGATAAACTAAAAAAAACTATTATAAGATTATGCAAATCTATATAATTCTTGAGAAAAATAGCTGCATGTATCATTTATAGGTAATATATGACAGAATTATATTCCAAAAGAATCCCACGAAGTTGGCGAACAGCACTTGATACTTCAGAGGCATAAACCAGAAGTTCACTACAGTCGCTGCAGGCCAGATTTTCCAATTCTCCAGGAGAGTCTCCCACAACTTATTTCTCACCATTTGAACTCCTCCATTTGGGTTCCCATTGATGCTTGAGTGGAAAACAAAGAACCCGGATAAGATGATAGGGGCAAAACACAGTTGATCGATGGCCATTGACCCAAATACTCGAGAGGTCTTAGAAGAGTTCTTAAAAAATGTATCGCTTATTCTCGGGAGCATTTTGCAGTACCAAACATGGAGCATGGGTGCAATGTATAAAGACCCAGCAGCAAAAAGCTTTGCGTTTCGATTCCAATTGACACGACTATTTTTCTCCACATCTATATAAAAATATAATATTTATAAAAAATATGCAAAGAAAGCGATGAATGAAATGTTGGTTTTAAATTATTCTTACACAACTGGGTCACTATATCGCCGAGGCTGAATATGACTCCTGCAGTGACCATTTTTGTAGGGATTGGATACTTGTCCAGTATTCGAGAGTAAAAATTGAGCATACTTCTGTTAGTATATTTACTGTATTTTATTTGGATATATATTTATTATTATAAAATATCTAAAATATCAATTGTTTTTTATAATAGGTACAATCATCAACCTTTAATCAATAAGATAGTATATCGACATGTGCTATTTTGGCCATTCTAGGGATAGTTTTCTCTTTCATAAAAATTTTTTATTGTAATTTCAATTTTAAAATCTTAATTTCTGGACAATAATATTTTTTCATATTGAAAAATATTTATTTAAAAAAATTACTTCAAGTCATCGTGAATTTCCAAATTATATTTTATCTGTAGAATAAGGATCTATTTACTTTTTTTTTAATTTATTCACAAACCATTCCATTGCCGAACGATCAAGCATCATTTTGCCAAGCTACTATTATGGGTTTTTAGAAACTCCAAAACCTGACTACAGCCTTTTGTAATTTCACTCTCCAAGTTGCTACTAAATTTTATCTTCTCCTCCACAAATTCAAGCTCAGACTTGCGTTCCGACACTTTAAAACTCTCAATAATGCCTGAAACAAATGTTGTATTTGCTGTGTCATTATCATTATTATTATTATTAATATTAGTGTGCTTTGATTCTTAGTTTGATTTCACCAGTAAATATTTATTCATTTATTTGGCTTCTCTTTGCACAACCTTGACTTGCTCCTTGATTATGTTCAGCTCTTGATTGATCCCATGAGATGACGTGTACTAAAATTCTCGACCAAAGAGAGATCGGACTGTGTTTCGCAATATTTGGTACACTGCCCAAACCACAACCAGCAAGCAGCCTGCTGCGAATATGGCGTTCAATGGGTAAATGGAAGCGATTTGGTGCAGACCATGATGAATAGCACTGCATAGTTTTTCCAAGTAGATGAATACTTTGTTTGTTTAAGGTTGAATTGGAGTTTGACTATTAGAGTAGTTGACCAATTAATCTGGCGTTATATTGCAATGTACTGTCGATATCATAAAAAGTAGAATTGGTGGGAAGGTCTTCATCTTTTTTAGTTTTGTAGTTTATATCAATATGAACAATACAGTTTATTTATATTTTAGTTTTTTTAATAGGAAATAAACTATTGATTCGAACTTTATTCTTAGTAGATAATAATATTAACGTGACTCTAATTTGTAAATCTTACATATGTAATATAAATATTTTAAGAATCCTTCGTGGCAAAAGAGAGAAAATACGATTTAAACTATTAGTTGAAAAACCATATAGTTGTGAAATTCTACAATAATGAGTACATCTGTTGCTGTCCTCTAATACAAGAATTATTAATTTTTGGACTTTATTGTTGTTTTTTTTATATCAATTATGAATGCAGAACAGTCACGTTGTATCAACCAATTTTTATGAATTTGTAAAATGGAAATTTTAAGGGTTGAATCTGGGGTTAAAAAATAAAAAATCAATTGATGATTTAGATATTGATGCTTTTCATCATTTAGCTGTACACCTTCAAGCTTCGTTCCTTGATATTGTTTTGGTTTACAATAAGCCTTCGAAGGTTCAACGTTTGCCGGTTATTCAAACATAATATTTCAAATATTCGGTCACTCAAATAATTTTGAGAGAGGTTGAGAGTGGTGATATTGGATAAATGAGGAAGCATTCTCTCGAATATTTAGTCGTTTATATTGCATTTTATCATTTTTATTACTTTCAACCTTTTGCTTCCTCCAGCGAGTTCAATCAGTTTGAATATTTCGCTGGTGGAAAGTCCTGACCGACTGAGATCAAGGATTTCGATTTTATCAGCAAGAATTTCGTTAAACATTCTGCTATATTGATCAGAAATATCAAATCCGATCGACTTGATCCTTGAAGTGCTCATCCTTTTACTCGGGGGAGTTAGAGTTCCACAATTTATGGAAACCTTATGTCTCAAAGTGTTGAAAGTGATATTATTGACATTATTTATATTTTATTTGGGAAAATCAGGTCTTTCTACTGGTCTCAGAGCAGAGAACAAGGATGGCACTGAAGAGCGAGATTTTAGAGAGTGTTTAGAGATAGATTGTTTCTTGGTTTGTTGAAATACTTTAGTCTGCAAATTTGCAGAACGTTCAGTTATCGTATTTTCAATATTTTCATCAGCAACTTCGGATTGGGTTTACGAATCGATGAGAAGTTACTATTTTTCCTCAAACAACTCGGTCGATTGAGACCTCACTAAAACGTTTCTTACACTTTTGTATTTCTCATTAACGTCCGTCCATTGGCAAGGAACATTCAAGAATATGGTGGGCAGATCCCGAATAGTATCAGCTAACAAGCCTCCAAAATCGATCTTGGTGTTAGTGACGACTTTAAAAGTCTAGGAAGCTACGTCTAAATACACTCTCTAAATTTTGTTGATAATATCCCTTCCTTCTAAAACCAATGACCTATGCTCATTTTCGAAAGATGATTTCAATGTCTACAGAGATTGCGCTTCGTCATAGAGAACCGTCAAATGTTTATTGGCGTTCTACTCCCATCCTTCAATCTTTTGAGCGAGACTTTATGTGACTTTTAGCTTATCTATTGCCGACTGCTCGACTTCTTTGATCCATTTTTGTAATTTAGTGATACACTCATTTTCAGAAGCCATCAAGAGTTCATAAAGAAAGCTAAAGCTCTTCCTCAACTCAGCCACAAGCCTATTTTTTTAACCCGTCATCCGCTTGTTGATCTCGCGTACTTCCCCTTAGCTTTGGATGTTTTTGTTCGCCCCAATAAAATCCTTTAGTAGTGAATAAAATTACCCTCTATATTGATTTTTGAGAAAGGAAATATCTTTGGTGCTAATAAACTAGTGTCCTCTGTGAGTGGAAATCGCACATGATGAGCAGAGGATCTACATGTCCTCGATGCACACGACCTCTCTTGCTAGCTGATGGGTTTGGCAAATACCAAATTAAGAAGACTATTTTCCTTGAGTTTACATGCTATCAGTCTGGAGCTTCGATGTTGATGCGAGTAAATTCTAGCACGAAACGAAATCGCACTATCGCGATAAAGTAGACATTTTTCGCTGCATAATAACAAATGATTCTGATTTGAGAGATGTCTGTTTCTGGTCACAATATTTATCCATTCTTCTATTCTTCAAATAATTGGCTTATGTTATTTATGTATTTAGTTTAATTAATCAGTTTATTATTTTAAGTTTATCATAATGATTGTATTTAAGTCTTTGCTGTTATTTAAATTTGAGTTCCTATTGTTACTAATTAAATATATCCTATAGTGTGTTGATCATATTTTGAATGACATGCAAAGACTAACTATATATTTGATTATAAAAAATACACACTTATTAAACAAACCCAATAATAATATATTGAAATTGTAAGTTTTAATAGTTATTATTATCTGTGTCGGTAATAAAAATAAATATCGTTCATTAAAATTGAAAAATAGATGTTGCAGATTATATAAATAGTGTATATTTATTTTTTTATTAAAAAGTAATCTCTCTATAAAGTAAGCACCTATCACATTAATTATGCTTTCGCTCACGGACGAGATAAGCAAGTTCCTTCACCTCGCTTGTGAAAACAAGCTGGACGGCATAATCACTGTAGAGGAAGGGTTCAATAGTGGCAGTTGTAGTCTTGGAGACTTGGTTAAATAAAACCATACAATAATAACTGAGTTTCGGAAAATGAAAAATGTCTTCATAAACTACACAAAAATCAACCATAAAATGTATATTATTTATTTTATTGAATAGAGGTCTTCTTTTGAGTGAACATTTATTTGTTTTTAAAAATATCATCCAGATTTGATAAGATAACAGAGCACGAACTTAACTTCGGAGCGACAATGGTTAAGCTCGGCCAAATGACGAACTTCTTTTAAAAAACTATAGAAACCTCGCTTTCGCAAATGAAGGTGATCTATCAAGACACGCAAGCTTAGAATGTAAAGGCATCGCAGTCAATTGACTCCGTAGTCGCTCCACTTAGGAATCAGCTTACTTAAAAGGTTGACACCACTTATTTTGTGGAACAATTGAAAGCTTTGAACTCAGGCTCTGAATTTGATCCCAACGAAAATAATAATATTCAGAAGGGCGAATTAGATGAAAATCAAATTGCTTCACAAGCTGTCGGACGAAAAAAGAAGAGGATTTCATAGTAAGAGTTGAACGCAATAAGGGCGGAGTTGACCAAGATGATCGAAGACAACAATCTCGACTGGAAAACCAAAATAGAAAAGATACATAATTTGATCGAAGAGTAAAAATAGGCGAGTTTACTCCAAAGAAAGGAAATACATAGTTCTTTTTCGATGAGAGTCAATCGGACGGAAAGAGATTTCGCCATCGAGTGTGAAGCAATCAAATAGCTTCAAAGAGACCTCCAGATTAGTCTGATGGAACGGACTTCCGAATCAGTTTGGAAAGACTTTCGAGAACATATTACCACATAGTTTAACGCCAAACTCGTGCCTTTGCATATCGAGACAAGCCAATCGAAGATCGGACTGCAAGTGCTCGATAAAACTCTACAAAACATCGCTGCAACCACGAGGCGCCAAACAATCTCCATGATCGATGAGCTCAGACAGACTGTCTCGGATGAGGCGAAGGTACTGGAAACAAAGACAAAAGAAAATATCCGTGAATAATCCTCCAAGCGAGACTAATAATTAAAGAAGCTAAATAAAGAGCTCCGTATTGTTTTGCAGAATAATACCTAAACCCTACAATCAACCATTAAGGGCGTATCGACCGAGAATAAGGTGGCTTTGGACAGCATGCAAAGAGAAATGGATAGTATGGTGACAACCTTGGAGCAGAACATTCTGAAACTCGTAGTCAAGAAATTCCAATAATCCTTAGACACTCAGTTCGTTGAAATGAAGGCGATGAATGAGAACATCGCAGGGTGCCAGCGAAGCATAACAGTCATATCTGATTTGCTGAACGATATGAAATAGATCGTGGGCCGAAAGGCTAACTATACCGATGTTGTTACCATCTTCGATAAAAAAGCCAGCAAATAGGACATACTCTTTTTGAAAGATGTGGTAGACCCTTCCCGCAGAGACAGTCATTAAAGTCGATAGCATAAAATTTACACTCATGCCGAATCTCTAGTCGTCAAATCGCATATGTCCAGACACCCCAAAAGTGCCAGTCGCAATAGCAAACGAAATGAGCGAAATTCGTCTCCAGATTCTTTGCTCTTGAATACGGATGCAAACAACGAGCGAAGAGGCTACACAATTGGGGAGAAAAATGATAAAAAATTTATATCAAAACGATTACACTATCGGCCAATGACTGCTTCCATATTTAACTGATGTAACTTGTTTAAAAAATGTGTAGCAAAATAAAATTAACAGCATGAACATAATTTTTAAAAAAGTAAAAAAAAAAACATCTGATGGTCAAAAATAAATAAATGATATCGTCATATTATATTAGTTTATATGTGTATGTTAAGGCTTGCTATATGAAAAACCCTTGATAACTTGAAACAGATTTTATATCTCTAAGTATTAATTACTTGTTTCTATCGACAACTTTGCAAAAAAGGGTTTTAGGTTCTTCCAAAAAAATAGAAAAATGCTCAAAGTGTCAGCAATAGTTATCCTGATATCCTCGATATGCTGCTAGCTACTTCTGGTCCAGGAAGTATTCAGGCATGGCGCAAGATATCCGATATATCCTTCAAAGGTAGATGGTTCTTACTATGCAGTCGAAGAAGACAAAGTCGGTGAGCTCACGTTGGAAGGCAAGAGAATGCACTATCTTCTTGGACAGCAACTCTACAAATAGTACTGGTCGAATTTGTCTTTCACAGCTGACTTTAACTCCTCTTTGGTCTATGTGAAAAGCACAAACATCAATCGCACAGTCGAAAGCGCGGAATCACAGCTTGCTGGCTGGTTAGAAAATACGAAACCATTACAACTTAACGACGAATAGGCCAAATTTTCTGAACCCGCCTGGAATGAAATTATTGCCTCTCCCGCAGGTATTATAGACTGCCTTATTTTTACTATTTTTTGTATAATGAATTTATATTTTGTTTAACAGGTCCCGTTTATATTAATTCACCAACCTTCCAATCCGTGCCGATCCACACAGAACTTGGTGGAGCCAATCCTTTGAATGTAGGGGACTTTTTGTATCAGTTTACCTACAGTAACTGCCCCAATATGATGAACTGGGAAGCCTAAAACAAGCAAACGTCGACTCTCAGACAAAAGATTCTCAACAACCCTAAAGTTGTCGCTGCTCTCTCTGCAGTCAAACAGGCATTAAACCTTAGCGATACTCCATCCATGGACAAGATCCAAGAATATATGGATAATTATTACTGCGGAAAAAACCTTGGCAAAACTGTGAATCCCATTTTCGACGACGCTTCCTAGTACAAAAAATAACTTGATATGCTCAGGACTGAAGATATTTATATTAATGCATTTCTGACTTAACTCCAGGTTAATTCAACCATTACTCCATTTATGCAGGCCACCAGAAAGAATATGCGAAACATCATGCACGACAGGAGCAGGGAGAGGCTGATTCTCTATAGTGCCCACGACATGACCGTCTCGAACGCACTTATTGGGTTCGGGCTGAGCAGTCCCGAATGTGTGTATGATGCTTACCTGTCTGGGTAAACGAAGGAATGTGTGAGCCAATATCCACCTTATGCCTCGAACCTCATCTTCGAGCTGCATTACAATAACAATTCCTACACGACCAAGATCAGATATGGCGGAAACTATCTAAATATGCCCTTCTGCAATCAGAAAATATAGTGCCCTTACGATGACTTCGAAAAATATATGAACAAAACCATCCGAATTAACTATTTGTAGGATTGTGGGGTGATCGTCGATAAGACTGCTGCATTTCCGACTGCCCTTGTGGTTAGCATTTCGATCGTCGGTGCGCTTTTCGTGGCAGCAGTCGTTTATGCAATCATAGTCTTTCGCAGGAAAAAGAGTCTTTCAGTTTATAACCAACATAACGAAGAACCTGAATGATTAGTTTATTCTGAGGAAAGTATAAAAAAACCAAATAATATATTTTATATTTTTTAGACAGAATATAAATTGCAACCCAGAAAATAATAATTTTATTAAATCGAACGATATTTATCCATAACCATGTTAATAATAAATAATAAAAAAAGTATTTATGTCATTTTTTTTGCTTTCCTTTCCCAATCTTTAAGGCTTCATATTTTTTACAGAATAAATAAAAAGAGTGATACTTATTTATGACGCTCCAGATCGTTTCCACCTTACTTATAAATTCGATGTATGATTTTACCACAAACTTATCTTGTATCATATGATCGAGGATATCAAGGCACACAGTAGGTTTCTCAAGTTCGGCTAAAAGCTGCTTCAGTTCTGATATTCTATTGCTCTATGGAATTTGATTTAGGGCCTTTCTCGTTCTGAGACAGACTGATAGACGAACTGCCTCCAACTTTAAGTTCTTTGATACGTTTTTGGCTATTTTGCTATTCGAAGTGATTTGACCTTCTTTCTTTTGTTGTGTGCAGTTCTAAATCATACATAAAATTTATTTGATCGTGTTGATTTTTTTTATATATTCTTGCATGTCGATCCTTAGATGGAGCTTTTGGGCTATCTTGTCCATTCTCTTCTGATACAGCAAAGTTTACTTAGATTGCTTTTCATAGATATGTACAATAAACGAAAGTGTCATCAATCGCTCTTTCTATTTTCCCTATTGCTGGTTATACTCGTTCAGGGCCTTGCTGAAATAGTACAGACTTTCATCGAGCTCTCCAGACAACAACTTGTATATTGCACAAATAACTTGATCTTCAGGGGAGTTTGACTCAAGGTGAGTGATTAGTGTGCTATCATGCAGCGATTCGATTCCAATTATTTTTATGCTGATCTGTCTGATTAGTTTAAGTACGACGGAAGTCTCTAGGGTTGATAGCAGAGGACATAGCATTTTAGACACTGCTTATTTGGCACTCTGGTGTTGTCCACAATGCAGGTATAAAATTATTCTAGTGGTCAAAGCTCGGATTTGGATATCGACATCCACAAGTTTGGAACTAGTTTTGAGAGCCAGTAGATCGTCAAGGTAACGGTGGGCACGTTAATATTCTCCCATCCGAAGACAAAGTATTGAGGCCTGCAGAGTGACTTATTGGTTGAATTTCCCATCAACTTCTTGCTCTGAATCTCGAACAGCTTTCTCAAACATCTAGACCGCATCTGCGAATTTGCCTTTTGAAACCAAAGAAGCCGCAACGAGAGTCAACTCAGCGATGCGTTGGATATCTGGATTTTGGTAGCTGACAGTTTATCTTGATAAATTTGAGTTCATTTCGTTATTTGATAGATAAGAATACCTACCCCCTGTATAAAATAATTTATTAGTATCCCTTTCGAGATTTTTAAATTTAGCCTTAGATATTTGGTTATTTCTAATTTTAAGTTTTTTTTTTTTAAGTTTTTATTGAATCTTACTTATGTTTCGGCTGATCTCCAAGTCAGTTTACAATTTTTCCCTAAATTTCAAAGATCTTACGCCCGAAATCACCAAAGATGGAACAAGGAATTACAAAGTGCCATCCCTAACTCGAAAACCGATAGGAGGCTACTTAACAAACAGCGGCAACAGCGATAACGGTAACATTCATTATTATCTTACTAAATACATATATATATATAAAGATATTATAGCTGTTATTATGATCCACGAATGGTGGGGACTCAATCAAAGCATATGCGATACTGCCAACATCTTTTCCTTAATGGGAAAGAAGTTCAAAGTATTCGTACCCGATCTCTACCGGTCGAAACCGGCCAAAGACGCTGAAGATGCAGGGCATAAACTTGAACATCTCAACTGGAATGCGGCCATTGAAGACATCAAAATGGTAAAAGAGCATTTTGAAGGCAACTCTAAATCAGTATCGATCATGGGTTTTTGTATGGGAGGAGCATTAACGTTTGCATCCATTTCGGCGATTAACGGGTGGAAGGCTGCCTCGCCTTTTTATGGGTGCCCAACTTTTTCCAAGTACCCGCTTCAAAATATAAAGTGCAATGTTATTGCTCATTTCGGGTAAAAGGATCCATTAAAATAGTTTTCTTGCCCAGAGACTGCGAAAAAAGTCGAAATGGAATCGAAGGCTTTGGGGTTGCCCATAGAAGTTATAGTTTGGAAAGAAGCAAACCACGCCTTCTGCAACCAAAACTCGAGATATTTTAATTAAGAAGCTAGGAATAACGCTTTTAAAATGACAGCAAAATTATTTTCTCAATGAATAATAAAAAAAGATAAAATAAATATAGAAATAATAGTGACATTATATTAATAACATATGCAATAAATTATGTCGTAAATTATCAATACATTATTATTGTACTGGGGGTATAAAGTGTTATTAGAATATAATACAACATTATTAACAAAAAAAAAA
Organism: Halesus radiatus; assembly: GCA_022606495.2. Classification (NCBI taxonomy): domain Eukaryota; kingdom Metazoa; phylum Arthropoda; class Insecta; order Trichoptera; family Limnephilidae; genus Halesus; species Halesus radiatus. Next base: position 3,570 of record JAHDVE020011365.1, on the reverse strand, counting down.
AAAAAGTAGGTTCAATATTTTTGCTAACTAAATCATGGAATACTATTTCGGACCGAGTTATAACGAGGCTCAGCAAGTCCTCTAACCACTCAAAGATTCAAACACAGGAGCTGTCTGGATCAGTGGCTATCGATTCGCACAAAACATACGCAAGCTTCAATAAAAAAATATTAACGCTGTCTTGTCGGCTGCAGACCTAGAATTTTCCTACCCATAAGGATTCCGAACCATAATGTTCTAACTCGAAGACGATGAGTCCCAGCGGATCAGACCCTGCTTCGAGTCCGCCTACGAGTTTATTGAGAAGCATAGGACATAAACGAATGTGCTCGTGCATTGCGCTGCCGGAATTTCTCGGAGCGCGACAATACTGATCTCCTACATAATGAGGAAGCAACAGATCGGCTACGATGAAGCGTTTAAAATAGTGCGTGAAGGTAGAAGTTGCGCACAACCAAATGAGGGTTTTTAGGAACAACTGAGAGCATTTGAAAAATAACTTTTCCAAAAGAAGAAAGAATGAAAAAAGGAAAAATATAATTTTATTTGAAGAAATGGCAATAAAAAAAAAATAGCAACAATAGCTCTTTTGATGTATTAACAAATTATAAAAAGTATTGATTTTTAAAAGCCAATTTTTTTTAAAACAATTGTAAATTCATCAATGGTATATTTAAAATGAAAAATTATGACGATAACTCAATTGAAGTCAAATTTGGTTCATAATTTTATTTTTTATATTTGGTAGCTTCAACCATTCATTTGTTAGTATGAATACCATTAAATTCAAGTTAAAAAATCCGGAATCGGATATAAACATACAGATATTTCTATTTTTCATAATATTATTGTGCATAAAAAAAAAGCAACGAACTCATAAATAAATTATTAATGTCACATATTCATATTATGGATAACCAGGATGCCAAGATCGAATCCCCTCGATTTGGAAAACCCTCTCTCTGCTTTAATACTAGAGATTAACCCTACCTCAAGAACTCATCGCCTCTCTCCAACTACCCCACTTCGCAACCACAGAACAATAATAATACTAAACCTTCAGACAACCGAGCGAAGCTTGTCTGTCTGAAAGTAGAGCTCAGCATACAAAATCTGGCCCAAATTCTCGCCAGAAAGTAGTTGAGCTTCCTGGCTGCAGCAATGCATTAACTCAGAACACATTATCTTAATAGTTCGCCAGAGAAACGAGGAAGTCTCAACCTATCTCAAAATATTATCCGCATGAAAATAAAGATTTGTCTCCACAAGTCCTTATATTGCGTTCTCAAGAAGCAGGTACAGAAGGTATACGGATATGCGTTGGGAAAACTGACTGCATATTGCATGGTATCGCAGACGCAGTAAGGAGAGGAGTTCTTGAGCATTGAGGAGGTCTCGAAAGACGCAGAATATCAGAACCAAAGACAATATAAGCATGCAATAAAGAAAAGCAAGAAGTATCTGTTGAAATAATCATCAACTAACAAGCGCCATCCTACCTAAGACGTTGGCTGTTGCCTTCACAGCAGTGTCAGTGAACGCAACAAGAATAAAAATGATAACAATATTTTCCTACATCCGAACTATAAAGAAAACTCCAATCTCGACAATGTGACCAGTTCGGTGAATCCTCCGCTGATGTATAACGGAACACTTGAAGATGAACAATCGAAAAAAACACCCGAAACCCAGCAACTTCAATTTCTTCGCATGATGAATGCGTTGCTCGACCAGTACGAACTGTCGGAAGCCAGCAGCGATATCGTCCCCAAACACAGCGACACAAACAACAACATTGCGACGAGTCGACAGTACCTGAGTAGTTTTTGCAGCTCCCCAGGCCACGAACACCGGCCGAACATCAAAAGTCATATAAACTCTAATCCGCAAACCAAACAGGTAAACCTTGGGCTATTCCAGAAGAACTCCAGAAATACTATAAATGCTAAATCAAATGCCAAACACACCTACATTCAACAAAACTCTAAAAAGTGAAGACAAATAAAATATATTTGGATCTGTAGAACTTTCAAAATATATAATATTTATTTTCTTGCTGATTTATGGTTTTTGAATTTTTATTTTACTTCCTAATTATTAATTTCTTGAGACCAACAAACCACTAATTACTATGTCGACAAAAAAATAACATCCAAGTTATAACAGTCTGATTCTTAAATATATTTTTAATCTGTAAATATTATTAATAATAATAATAACGTATTAATAAATCAAATATCGATCAATTACCAGATGGACGACAACTATGATTGTGCTATATGCAGAGATAATAATAACAGGATGCTCATGTTGGCTTGTCGGCATGACCTCTGCATCAATTGTGCGGCGAGACTCTTTCAGGAAGACTACAAGACCAATACGTACAGCAAAACCCACTCACAGTTCACTTGCACGATCTGCCATACCAATACCAATCTGGATGCTTCCACCGTCGCACTTTTAGATAAGCAAAAGCTGGTGCCTCTCCCCAGTAAACACAAACTTGCCGAGACTTCGGCTTCAAAGCACGATGTGTATCCATTGATATCGACGAGCTCGAAGAAACATACATCGGCTTTGGTGTTGGAAGGCCGGAAACGCGATGACGATAGTAACATGGACTTGCTTAAAGAGATGCCGAAGCCGAAATCTATAACGAAACGTCCTATCAAAATCTGCAAGGAACATGCAGAAGAATAAATAACATATTATTGCTTGAAGTGCTACGAGAATATCTGCCCAGAATGTGCCATCCACGGCTCCCACCAGGGACACGATGTCAAAGCCACAAAGAAGGCCATCGGAGACATCCGCAAGCAGTTCGGTGACCTGTTGGAGAAGGTAGAGCGTACTCAACTGCAGCATCGCAAAAATAAGGATAGCCACCAACGTAACATTAAGGAGCTCAGCTAGCAGGCCTTCCGGCAGAAAGCACTCATCGCAAAGGAATTTGATATGATGAGAGGGGCTATCGTCTCGAAATAGAAGCAAATCATGAAGGAGATCGATGAAATGCATCAGAGGAACGTCTCCCTGATCAATACCGAAATCGAGCTGATACTGAGAGAGTCTGAACAGGCGGCTTTATTCTCCAAAGGCGTGGAAGCCATTCTTAACAAGGACGAACTGACTATTTTGGAGGAGTTTGGAAGGAAAAAAGAAGCATTCAACATCGAGATCGAAAAGTATACTGCGAGTCTCCTCCCTCGACAGAATTCTCAGCAGCAAGGTTTGGCAGGCGTGAAATCATTCGCTTTGGGAGAACTCAAAGAAACGATGGCGAGATTTGTGGAGGATATTACTGAGTTTAAATTAGATGCGGCTGACCTCCCGCTTCCACTAACTTACTGGAATAACAACTCTAACCAAAAATCGTCGCTTTCCCCTGCAAAGGGATATGGATGAAGACTGAATAACATATTAATGTATTGTATACAGATCATTTTAACTTGTAATATTTTGTTAGTTAGTTATACATTTTTAAAGCTGTCGCCAAATATCACCTCGGTAATAACCGAATGATGATTTATTATATTTATATTGAGGATTATAAATTATTGGCAATTAATA